>ML133394.1:2800657-2882182 GCA_003864495.1 Nemopilema nomurai
GTTCAATTCAGTAAAAAAATTTCCATCGAAAAATGCCAGTTTTGCAAGACTATAGCCTTGGTTTTTCTCAAAAAATAGGCCTAACAGTTTCTTCCATATTCTTTGATTAAACGAGTTCTGCGGGGCAACCAATCAGTGCAACTAGCAAATAAGGTCCTAATATACCTCCCTAGGTTCAATTCAGGAGAAAAATTTTCCATCGAAAAATGCCAGTTTTGCAAGGCTATAGCCTTGGTTTTTCTCAAAAAATAGGCCTAACAGTTTCTTCCATATTCTTTGATTAAGCGAGTTGCGGGGCAACCAATCAGTGCAACTAGCAAATAAGGTCCTAATATACCTCCTAGGTTCAATTCAGGAGAAAAAATTTTCCATCGAAAAATGCCAGTTTTGCAAGGCTATAGCCTTGGTTTTTCTCAAAAATAGGCCTAACAGTTTCTTCCATATTCTTTGATTAAGCGAGTTCAGCGGGGCAACCAATCAGTGCAACTAGCAAATAAGGTCCTAATATACCTCCCTAGGTTCAATTCAGGAGAAAAATTTTCCATCGAAAAATGCCAGTTTTGCAAGGCTATAGCCTTGGTTTTTCTCAAAAAATAGGCCTAACAGTTTCTTCCATATTCTTTGATTAAGCGAGTTCAGCGGGGCAACCAATCAGTGCAACTAGCAATTAAGGTCCTAATACCTCCATAGGTTCAATTCAGGAGAAAAAATTTTCCATCGAAAAATGCCAGTTTTGCAAGGCTATAGCCTTTTTTTCTCAAAAATAGGCCTAACAGTTTCTTCCATATTCTTTGATTAAGCGAGTTCTGCGGGGCAACCAATCAGTGCAACTAGCAAATAAGGTCCTAATATACCTCCCTAGGTTCAATTCAGGAGAAAAAATTTTCCATCGAAAAATGCCAGTTTTGCAAGGCTATAGCCTTGGTTTTTCTCAAAAATAGGCCTAACAGTTTCTTCCATATTCTTTGATTAAGCGAGTTCAGCGGGGCAACCAATCAGTGCAACTAGCAAATAAGGTCCTAATATACCTCCATAGGTTCAATTCAGGAGAAAAAATTTTCCATCGAAAAATGCCAGTTTTGCAAGGCTATAGCCTTGGTTTTTCTCAAAAATAGGCCTAACAGTTTCTTCCATATTCTTTGATTAACGAGTTCTGCGGGGCAACCAATCAGTGCAACTAGCAAATAAGGTCCTAATATACCTCCCTAGGTTCAATTCAGGAGAAAAAATTTTCCATCGAAAAATGCCAGTTTTGCAAGGCTATAGCCTTGGTTTTTCTCAAAAAGTAGGCCTAACAGTTTCTTCTACATTCTTTGATTAAACGAGTTCTGCGGGGTAACCAATCAGTGCAACTAGTAAGTAAGGTCCTAATATACCTCCTTAGGTTCAATTCATTAGAAAAGATTTTCCATCGAAAAATGTCAGTTTTGCAAGGCTATAGCCTTGGTTTTTCTCAAAAAGTAGGCCTAACAATTTCCTCCTTATACTTTGATTAAACGAGTTCTGCGGGGCAACCAATCAGTGCAACTAGCAAATAAGGTCCTAATGTATCTCCTTAGGTTCAATTCATTAGAAAAGATTTTCCATCGAAAAATGCCAGTTTTGCAAGGCTATAGCCTTGGTTTTTCTCAAAAAGTAGGCCTAACAGTTTCTTCTATATTCTTTGATTAAGCGAGTTCTCCGGGGCAACTAATCAGTGCAACTTGCAAATAATGTCCTTAAACATCTACTTAGGATAAGAACTGGAGAAAATGCCTGCTCTGGAATGACTCGTTGGAGCCTAACCTTGACGAAACGAGTTCTAAGGGCTAACCAATCAGCTCAACAGTCCGTTTAAGTGCAAAAAAATTGAAAAGGGAATCGCCATTTTTCAGGGCGTACTCTTTACTCTTACTTTGGAAATTTTAGGCCTTAATTAGTGCAATAGTCTTACACAAACCTGGCGAACAAAGTAGCAATTTTTTAAAAGCAAGAAACACCCGCCCATTGGCATTAGATTCAACTCAAGCCCCGATCGAAAGATCCATGTTTTTTCTTCTAGTGTAATCTCAATACAAGCAACGAAGTAGTGGTGCGTTGGTCGCAGTACAAACAGCATGCAGTCCAAAGCAATCACCTAGGAGTCAATATTAGCTTGCTTGGTCAGTTAATAGAAGGGACAAGAAAGGAACTGTGAAAAGAAAGGGACAAAGTTTTGCATCAGCTTGCTTTGCAGACACCGACTGCGGCCGTTGGAGGAAAGCGACATTCCAAATACGATACCGAAAGGACGAGATTAGTCGAAAACGGACGCAAAAAAGGATCGTGTATTTCAGCGTTTAAGCCCCGGCTAATCGATCCAGCATTGAGCCAACATTAAAGGCATTGAGTCATGGTAAATAGGCCTTCTCTATAGGGGGTCATTTGGTTTCGGCGTGATCGCTGCTGTTTCGTGTGATACTTGCATCCGTTGTTGACAACTTGCTATTGATGGAAATTGTTTTGTCAATCAGTACGAGGTGAGTTCATGTGACCAGTTCCAGGTCAACCAATAGCATGGCATTCATGAAAATCATGACTCAGCGGATTTTGGCACTTTGGGTATACCCAATCCATTTTATCATGACTCAATGCCTTTAAACCAAAAATTGCTGGCTTATTGTTGGATCTTCAATGTTGGGTCGTTTAGCCACTATGTTGGGTGACCCAATAATTTTTGGCTCAATGTTGAAATAGGTTAGAGAGCGTTCAAAATTGTTGGATGGACATAACTCATTCTTTGTTGTTTTCGAATGCTGTTGGAGGATGTTGAATCAATTAGCCAGGGCAGCCAACATTTGCTGGTCTTGAGCATGCGCGCAAAGGTCTGCTTTACGTAAAGCGCTCCAAGCAATTTTAGATAACTACCAAACATTGGAAGAGAAAAGAGGGAGCAACTACGAAAGTGGAGATGAAAATACTGAGAGTTAGTTGATTTACAGAGAAAAATAATTATCCTTAAGCCAAAGGACGGCTGAGGACGGCGTCAAAGTTGGATCGTTTGGCCACTCCTTCCAACATCAAAACAACATCATCCCAACAATTGTTGGGTCTATGTTGGCTCAATGTTGGATCATTTGGCCACCCCTTCCAACATCAAACCAACATCATGCCAACAATTGTTGGGTCTATGTTGGTTCAATGTTGGATCATTTGGCCACCCCTTCCAACATCAAACCAACATCATCCCAACAATTGTTGGGTCTATGTTGGCTCAATGTTGGATCATTTGGCCACCCCTTCCAACATCACACCAACATCATCCCAACAATTGTTGGATCATCTGGCCACCCCTTCCAACATCAAACCAACATCATCCCAACAATTGTTGGATAATCTGGCCACCCCTTCCAACATCAAACCAACATCATCCCACAATTGTTGGGTCTATGTGGGCTCAATGTCGGATCATTTGGCCACCCCTTCCAACATCAAACCAACATCATCCCAACAATTGTTAGGTCTAAGTTGGTTCAATGTTGGATCATTTGGCCACCCCTTCCAACATAAAACCAACATCATCCCAACAATTGTTGGGTCTTTTGGTTCAATGTTGGATCATTTGGCCACCCCTTCCAACATCAAACCAACATCATCCCAACAATTGTTGGGTCTATTTTGGTTCAATGTTGGAATCATTGGCCACCCCTTCCAACATCAAACCAACATCATCCCAACAATTGTTGGGTCTATTTTGGTTCAATGTTGGATCATTTGGCCACCCCTTACAACATAAAACCAACATCACCCAACAATTGTTGGGTCTATTTTGGTCAATGTTGGATCATTTGGCCACCCCTTCCAACATCAAATCAACATCATCCAACAATTGTTGGGTCTATGTTGGCTCAATGTTGGATCATTTGGCCACCCCTTCCAACATCACACCAATCATCAACAATTGTTGGATCATCTGGCCACCCCTTCCAACATCAAACCAACATCATCCCAACAATTGTTGGATAATCTGGTCACCCCTTCCAACATCAAACCAACAATTGTTGGGTCTATGTTGGCTCAATGTTGGATCATTTGGCCACCCCTTCCAACATCACACCAACATCATCCCAACAATTGTTGGATCATCTGGCCACCCCTTCCAACATCAAACCAACATCATCCCAACAATTGTTGGATAATCTGGCCACCCCTTCCAACATCAAACCAACATCATCCCATCAATTGTTGGGTCTATGTGGGCTCAATGTCGGATCATTTGGCCACCCCTTCCAACATCAAACCAACATCATCCCAACAATTGTTAGGTCTAAGTTGGTTCAATGTTGGATCATTTGGCCACCCCTTCCAACATAAAACCAACATCATCCCAACAATTGTTGGGTCTATTTTGGTTCAATGTTGGATCATTTGGCCACCCCTTCCAACATCAAACCAACATCATCCCAACAATTGTTGGGTCTATTTTGGTTCAATGTTGGATCATTTGGCCACCCCTTCCAACATCAAACAACATCATCCCAACAATTGTTGGGTCTATTTTGGTTCAATGTTGGATCATTTGGCCACCCCTTCCAACATCAAACCAACATCATCCCAACAATTGTTGGGTCTATTTTGGTTCAATGTTGGATCATTTGGCCACCCTTAACATCAAACCATCATCCCAACAATTGTTGGTCTATGTTGGTTCAAAGTTGGATCGTTTGGCCGGGGCTTTATGTCTTGGGTCTTACGAAAACCCACGACAGGTGAGAGAACTAGAAATCAGACCAAAACCACAACTTAGATTGTTGCACATGAGGCGGGAACGTGTTGGGTGCATGCTGCTTTTTGTCACAGTCTGACAAAGGTCAGGCTATACACAGTTTGGTAGCGCAATGTGGCGTCGTGCCAGTGAAGTGCTGGCATGTCATGGCGATGGCACGACGTTTGTAGTAAGCCTAACTTACCCGTGGAAAGGCAGTGTTTTAGCAGGCGCCACAATGATTCAAATAAATGATATGAAATGTCGGTGCCAAGGAAAACTGGCAACAACAAAAAAGGCCCTTATTCGTAATTAGCATTTAGCGATAAAACAGATCCTTAACTTCCTTTGAAGATTTCTTAAAAATTATAAAACAAATTAGACCCCTCCCCTTTTAAACTCTGTATGTCATTCTTTTGGACAAGAAAAAATTTCCCTATAACCCAGTAAATATTCATTATAAATTATAGTTATAACATCTTCTGAAAATATTGTATCTATATAATATTATAAAAATATATAATATACACATAAAAGTTACATATATAATTGAATATATACATATATATATATATATATATATATATATATATATATATATATATATATATATGTTTTTATATATTGTTATATCTTTATATTTTATATATTTTATATATATATGTTTAGATTAAATATATAGTAGATGCTTATTGGGATTATTCCATACCCTCAATCACTCATAGAAAAAAGGCAAAAAAACACAAATTAGGACTTAGATATTGCATTCATGAATAACAACAACAACGAAGAATAAACATAATAAACATCGCGGCCTTGAAGGCACAGGACAACACGTAAACCAACACAACACTCTAACTGGGGACAAGAATAACTGAAAATCAAAGACTTGAAAATATACCTTTCCAACGACTTTCGCTTTAATAGCCGAAAAGCACGGCGGTTCTGCGCGCGTCTTCCGAATTATGAAAGTGATGGGGCACTGTTACGAGTGCCACTCCCATCATTAGAGAAACATGCACCCGGATAACGCAAAGGAAGTCGAATACATATGTACACTCCCGTATAAAAAGCATTCATGCAAAAGCTGATGTTGCGCATAAAATTTGCGATGTAAGTCAAAACAAACGCAAGAGTTGACGAACGAAATTTAGTGAAGGAAATGAAAGACCTTGATTAAATATCAACCATATCGAGAAAGCATAACTTAGGATATTTCTTTCAAATCGGGTCGATTGATTATCAATTTCAATATTATCAATTTTTCGGTACCCATGCCAAAAACGCGTATGTAGACTCGGCGAGGAATTTTACCCTCAAAATATCATCAACCAGCTTTTTTCGGTCATAGGAAGATCAGATTTTTTTTGAAAATCCATCCATTGCATAATAATATTAGATCTGGATTCTTATACAGTCATAACTCCGAGAGCAGAAAGGAAATAACTTGAAGCATTACCCAACTCAATAAACGAGGCGGTTGCAGATCTGCATAGCATTTTTTGGATGAAAAAGATCATTTCGTGGTCCTTCAACAAAGTTAGATTTGAATATAATTTCACTTGACTGTTGATAGTATTAAAGGGAAAACTTTCAACAGCTTAATTTCTATTGGCTTTGATTACATTAGAAGACCAAAAATTAGGCAGCAACTTTTGTGAGTCATTCAAACGCTCTTTATGCGGGAGTGTAGTTTATACGTTATTGCTTGAAAAAGAATAATTTTAGTGTGACAAACAGATAGAAGGCCACATTCGAAAAAGCTAACAAAGAAATGCCATTATCTTAACAGCAATTCTATAATATCTGTCAATTTAACTTAGATATCGATAACTCTACTATATCTATTCTGAATTGAAAAATATCACTAAATATTAGGATAGTTGTTTTCTATCAAGAAAACATAACGTCAAATATATTCCTAACAATACCAATACAACTATAACTAGAGCAATATGACAAATATACTGAAACATTCGCGCTAAGAGACGGCAAAAGAGATGCTTCCAAACAAAATTAAGGAACTAGACTTGAGAACGAAAAATAACATCAGGTAATGCCATACTGAACAAATAATTATGGCTAATACAGCTTGTGCAAAAAGCATTTGTAGCAGCAAGTCGCGTTAAGAACCTGCTTTAAAGAAGCCTATATGCACCGAATCCACATAAAACAAACAATGGCTGCCAATCTTAGAAGATGTGCTGTGTTCCACTGTTGATGTCTGAAACAAAAAACTGCTGACGTGGCAGCGTGAGATCTAATTGCTTTTGGCATGCCCGTTTGCAACAACCGTATGACCATTCCCAATTGCAGTGTGACCATTTCCTACCGCAGTGTGACCATTTCCTACCGCAGTGTGACCATTCCCAACTGCAGTATGACCGTTAGTAACATGCCCATTTTTAGCCATGTCCCCTTCTGCCTTACCATTAGCCTTGAAGTTTTCCCTGTTGAAATTCTTGCCGAGGTTGTTCTTTCGCTTTATTCTGGCATACGGTCCGATCGCTGGGTCCATGATGAAATCGAGCAGCACTTTTGTCCAGGAGTTGTGGAGGGCAAATCGGCGTAGTACTCGGGTGCAATTTCACGGATCTTGGGCAAGAGTGAGCCAGGCGTTGGGGAAGTCGTGATGCTCGTTATGGTAGCCGACGTTGAAGGTGACCATGTTCAGTGGGCCGTAGTAGGAGTATGTCTCAGCGCCACTCTTGAACATGTAGTGCTCCGAGATGAAGTGCCCGGCGACCGGGTGCAAGCCCATTCCCATGAAGGAACCGGCTATCATGTAGGCCAGGGCCTTTGGTCCCAGGTACATGTAAACGAATGCATCGAAACTGAACTGAACGGCAAAGTTCAGGGCCTCCATCGGCTGCATTGGTAATGGTCGGACGAAGAGAGGGCGCAGGCTGTAGAAGAAGCCTTGGAAGACAACCCAGATGAACTTGGTAAAGCGGTTTGTGAACAGGTGCGCTTCAAACTCTGTTGGCAGGTCGACGTCAATATCCTCGTTTCCCATGTATTTGTGGTGGTCGAGATGGTATTTCTTGAATGCCACAGCACAGGGGACCCGATCGGCAAATTTGCGAAGATGCTGAAGAGCTTATTTCTGATGGGCTTTGTATTGCCAAAGCAGCACCGTGGGCGGTTTCATGAATGGCAAGCAAGAGCGCATGATTAGCAACACCACATATTGAGTAGGCCAGCAGTAAGGTGATGCCCCAAGACAGGTCCTTTGTCATAAACATAACAACAAACTGAAATAACACAAGGGCGATTACCTTGTACTTGAAAATGTGATCTGTCACCATCAGGCTCTTTATTTCTGGGTACTTTTCTAGGGAAAACAATAAGTCGTTGGTGAAAGGCCTTTCATGGAACTACGCTAACGGACAATTGAATTACCGAAGGATAATGGGAAGTAAGAAACGGGAATTAAGAAACGGGAATTAAGAAACGGGAATTAAGAAACGGGAGTTAAGAAACGGAAAGAATCGCAGAGCACGTGCGGGCTTGACAAGGCATATAAAAATTCCCATCTTTAACGACATCTTAAAAACTGTTATTATTGTTACCGTTTTCTAATCTATTTAGTAAAGAATTATTATCTCTTCAAAAAAAGAAGTTCACGACACGAGATAGCGCAAATATTGTCCCTGTCAAATCCCTTTGAGCATAATTTTCTGGCGAAATCGGACAATCCGGAGAGGTAAATCCGATTAACCTCATGTCATACACGTCGAGGATTTTTTGAAATCACAGGGAACGCTCTACTAAAAATATGACATCTGGCAAAACATGGTACCTCTCCGGATTGTCCAATTTCGCCAATTTTCTTACTTGTGGCCTGGGGTGACCATCTCCAATATTCCACGAAAGCAAGCTTGTAGGTGCCAACGTTTTGGAACCAGGCACTTATTAAAGGCTAAATTCTTAATTTCTCATTTAAAAAGGAACCTGACCATATACCGTTGTAAGAATACGATTATAAAATGAATTTTTGAAACATATATTTAATCAAATAAAATACTTTGTGATTCCTTTAGAATTATTCTTGAAATTCAAAAGACATTTGTCTACCATCACCTTCCCACATAATTTAGCTATAAACTGACATTAACCTCCAACCCCTTTAATAATTCTGTGTAGGATGATTCATTGATGATATAATTCATAAAGACACATTTCTCAACAAATTAATCATTTGGTGTTACATTTTTTAGAATATGTTAAAAGCACAGAATAATATTGTCTTCAAGAAACAGGAAGTAAACACTACATCAGGGGTTATTAGCAAGCAGTCACTTCATTTAAGTAGTTACTAAATGAACCTCTACATCAGAAAAACTCCTACCCTCTCTAAGGGGCCATGAACAACTATAAACATTTACATAGAATCTTTCATCAACCTAACAGAAATCTATGTAGAAATCTATCAATGGTACAATGTACATAATTCAGAAATGGTGAACTTGGAGAAATGATGATAAGCTTCAGCAGTGTCAATATATGTTGAAAGCTTTTGGCACTGCAGATCCATGAGATATTCCACATCAAATCAACACACTGTAAAGACACTTTTGACCTCATGTCCTCAGATATTAGTGAAGTTGTATAGAAGTTAATTGTATACTATTAAGATCAATACTAATTTCATTATTGAATCTTGAATAAAAAAATCTTGAAAATTTCATTCAATTATCTTATCCCATTTAGAAGTTACAGGCATTTAAATTTTTGGCACCACACCCCTTTTAGAAACACATGAAACACTAAAAATGCCAATAACTCCAGTTTTACAGCTCCTATGAAGCTGGGTTATGACTTATTTGAAAGGGCACAATGAGTTCTATTTAAAAACTATTCTACTGCCTCTATAAGGTACACCGAAGCACTTCAATGTGCCAAAACATTTGCCTCTTCCCCCCTTGACCCCAAGTACCTCCACCCCCCCTCCCCCCCCAGTCCAGAACAAGTGAACAAAATTTGAGACTTTTGATATTTTCTCCAAATTTGTCATTGTTTTAAAACTAAGATTTTGGTTATCAAGGTACCTCAAAATTTCATGGTCTCAAGTCAAATTTATGCTTAGAATGCCTATGCTGCCTGCTGGCTTATAAGTAGGAATTCTTATGTTTTTGGCAATGAGCTTCTAGTGTGAAATACTACGACTGGATCTGAAAGTGTCATTGCAGACAGAAAATTGCAGTATTTTCCAACCACTTCTATACTTATATTCTGAATTGTGTAAGGCAAGGCAAGTAGAAAATGATTTACGTGTAAAACTGATTTTTCAAAGTAGCCAAAAACATTAAACGGTATTCAAAAGTTTCAAGCTAAGTCTGTTCACCTTGGAGCATAGATTAGCTAAAACACATTTCAGGCCCATTAGATTAGCTTAGATATATTTCAGAATATTTCATACAGTTGTTTGCTTTAAACACATTTTTATATTGTCTAAAATGAAAACTTATTCTTTGTGTGGATGTTTTCAAAACATTGCACACGAAACGGATAAACATATTTATTTCTGTTGAAAGGCATAACCAAATACGTCAATTTACAGTCTCCAATGCCAATGCTTACACTGAGGTTAAAAAAGACTTTTTTTTGAGGTCAGTGGCTCTTAAACTACTGTTGCTTTTGGTTTTTTCTACAGTAGAGTTAAAAAGTTTAACGAAAAAATACAAGTGATTGAATTTGTGGTGTTGTACATTTTTCTTAGAATAACCCCTGTCTAATACAATCATACTTATATAAAGTCCTGCAATATATACGAAAAAGCATAAATTGTAGAATAAATTGTAAATATAATCTAAAAAGTACATTCCATTTTTTGGACAAACAATTTTCTAGTTTTGGGCCTTTACACATATTTCGTTTGCTGCAATTTATTTACCAAATTTCAGTAAGGTCACAGTGCTATCTACATTCTTACGTAATTTAGCGTTAAGGTCTTGGTTAGCATGCTTTCATTATAAGCCTGCTTTGCAAGAAACTCCAATGAAGTTACTAATTGTAAAATTTTCCTCAGCTTCAAAAGCTTTTGAGTTTCGGGCAGGTTAGCCCATGACTAGCAATTGCGTTTGCGTCTCACTTCATTTATGCAGCTAACAAGCGTGATGTGAAACAATAATATTGTTATACCCCATAAAATATTCATAACTTGTCACAATTCTTATGCAGCCAAGCATACTGTACCATGGCAACGCAACTTTAACATCTTAAATTGATTCAGCATGATATGGTTAATAACTAACTTGCATTGCATAATTATGGTGCCAAAAAGTAAATCCTTTCGAAGACAAAAACGGGTTCAAATCGCGGCATCAAGTCACTCCCAGCGGCTCTGCAAGTGACAAGGGACGGCCGTAGCAAGGAAACAACAGTTGCAAAAAACAATCCTCAATTGATACAAACATTTTGAAAGATTTTCACCAATAAAAACATTATGCAAAAAAATTAATTTTGAGTCAAACGACGTTGCCCTAATCTGAAAAAACGTCTGCTAAATCAAGAGCTTTGAAGAACTGTAGCTTGCTCATACACATCTTCAAACTGCCCGTGTACCAAAAGCTACGGTCGATTTAGTTTACTCTCAAACGACTAAAACGCTGGTTTTCCTACGCACTGACGCTAGAATATTATAGCAACTTAAAAACAGAGTTGATTTCGGGTTCATGACAGCAGTTTTTCTCCAGGAAATGATAGGCCATGGACGATGCACATCCCCGTCACAAAACGAACTGCGATGGAAATAATTTCTAAGAGAATAATTGTCAAACACAATTGTCCGGAAAAGAGAAATCACGATAATTGTGCTGTATAGACATCCAAATGTCAAATTCTAAATATCAATAGAGGTTTATTTCATATGTATAACTTTAACCACTTGCCATTTGCTAACAATTGACTCGACTCAAAAACCTGCTAAACGGATTTCTCGTGAAAAATCCCACATCGATAAAATACAACTACCTAACGACAACCGATACCACCGACCATTTAAAATCCGAGGAAACGCAGAATTTCATGTCTCTGGAGAAGGTGAAACAATTTGGTGAATAGGAACTGTATTTTGTGAGGAATTAGTAGTATGGGAGGCAACCTAGCCAGCTGCTCACTCACTCAGGCCTAACAAAGTCAAAATAGCTACTGGGCGGCCATACTTACTTAGCATTTCAGCTCTTCTTGATGCATGTGGTTCCTCTGTATATGACCATTCGAAATCTGTTCTTGATATTTTTCCACCCATGTTCAAGTTGTTTCAAGATGTTCCAAGGTTTAATTTGACACCGGCTTTCCCGTTCACATGGCCAATTGTCTTTCGAAATAATTTTTTACCTTCACCTGTCTGCGTAGTAGGGATTGCCGGAGCTCGGAGACAATACTGCTTGCCAAATATGGCGTCCACTGTCAGAGTATCCAATCAAACACAACCGATCAGCACAACTGGCCAATCAACCTCCTAAGACTGTTTGAGACAAAGGAATCAGGGGCTTTACCTTGCCTGAGGAGAAGAGGTCATCCCCAACACGTGGACATTGTCCGGGAGACAACTCTACGTAAAATAGGGTCTTCTTCCTTGAAAACAGAGGCGGTGAGTTTGTTTATTTCCGCATCTGAAAGGGTCGCTCCGTTGGACTTTGTATCTTGTGGCAAGGCTGAAATCGTACCATTGTGGCTTCATTTGCGGACGTCCTGTTGTGGGAATCTTTCTAAATGAGACAAAACCACAAACAGAGAGCAAATACCAGCATACAATTACTAAAGGGTGGTGGAAACATACATAACTTCTGAAAACAATTTTCAAGTAAATGAGTATTTTTGACTTTTCGTATCTGCAGACAATAGCTGCAAAACATAATTTTTATTTTGTATCATTATTGAAGTTTTCCTTAACTTGTCCGACAGAAATTTCCCCAGCTTTGATGCAAATTGCTGATGTGGACCTACTGAGAAACCGTTTAGAACCTTCACTGGTTTCCCGACCCTACTAGTTTACGGCCAAATGAAAGAGAAGTCATAAAGGAGTTGGAAATTAAGTTCCAAAAATAGGAAGATTTTAAAATCTGAATGTGGTTTTCTTAAAAAATAAGGATGACCTTTACGTGTTGCATTCTCTTGGCCAGAAAGAAACTATGGACTTTTAGCGCTAGGGATTTTGACAATGAAAACAACCCTTTTGACCTTGATCTTCATTCGTTGCTTTTTTAACAATTGAACTGTCCTGTACCAAATTAATTGGCATTTTCACGCGAGTGCATACAAAACAGGCAGGTACCTAGGAGTTCCAGTGGTTGCCGCCAAAGGCGAAAAGTCGTGCCCCAAGGATTACCAAAAAAATAGGCTGTTATTGAGCCAGTGCTTCATACACTTTATCAATAGCTTCTTGACATAAAGTCATGATTGCAACAGCGCAAAAGCACAGCATAAAGTCCAGAACAACGAAACACAACATCTGATTATAATAAGACAATAATAAGCTCACTGATGATAAGCTCCTCTTTGGGAGCAAATCAGTATATTGGTAGATAGATAGACAAACACGAACTGCACTCGTGGACAATGAACATTGAACCCTGAAAATCGACCAATGGAATCCAGACTCGCAAGGGAACCGGGTGAGCAGAATCGTGGAAAAGCATTTTAACAAAGTTGAGTAAGGGGTGCAAGCTGGTGACATGGGCATGTCGGCAGAAGACAAGGTGCAAGGTGTGGGAAAATATTTGATGACTCTTTTGAGCAGCTGCTAATGTTTTAGCATTTAAGCGTTGGATATTTTGAAGGTAACAGCGAAAATAAATCCCTTCCCAATACTATCTGCAATGTTAATAAGAAAACTTTATGAAATTCACGATTTTTTTCTTTCTATACATATACTTATATTTACCCTTGTGGTACTCTATCAGGCTTGACAAACGGCTCCTATTTGTCGAGTGAACGTAGAAGAGTTCTTTGATTCAACATGTAAGCAGTGGCGAAGCTAGAGGTCATGCAGGTCATAAAGATTTTCAAGAACATGATTCTTTTATGTACAATTTTTAAGAATGAAATGAAAAAATTATGATAAAACACTCCCGCATGGAATGTTATCGCAATTGACTCCTCTTCGTAGTTTTATTTGACTCTGGAGGGCGTAAACAAAGGGTTTCTATAGCCTTAATTCAAGTATAGTCAAGGGTTTCCAATTTAGTCATGCAAATATCACAGGGATCCCAATTTAGTCATGCACTTTCAAATGTTGTCTTCCTATCAATTGCAATTTTGGAAAATCAATCTTTAAAGCTAATTTTCCATAACGTTGGTGTAAAAATATGTTCCAGACAAGGTTACATCCTAGATCTGTGTAGTTGTTAGAATGTTGACAATAATTTTTTATTATATTTGGGGGTATTCTTATCATAAGAATAGCAAAATGTCCCAGGGGCCCCCCGGCCCCCAGCCTGTTGATCTGTACAATTTGCAACTCTAAAGACCCAGCTTCGCCACTGTGTGTAACGAAACTGGGTTCTTTGCTAGCGTGGAAGAGGATGGAAAAGGACAACACCGTAATCAAAAGAACAACGTATCTCAAATTGATTTCAACAAGACTGACAAATGGTCACGAAACACACTGAATATAATTGAAGATGACAATCGACAGTAATACGGCCAAGCCCCCCCCCCCCCCCCCACCCAATTTTTGCAAAAATGCAAAATGTTAAGTAATAAACTACCAATAAAGCCTCTTTTTAACGATTTTAGCCCCCCCACTTTTTTTAGACGGTTTTAGCCCCCCCCCCCACTAAGGCATAACTAGGAGAGTATACCAAAAATGAGAGTACTTGATTGCTAACGCATAACAGGATTCAAATGTTGTTAGAGATTTGCTATACACTCTGCAAATTCCAAAGAACTCAAAATGTGCAGGATGAAGGTCGCATCCAGGGTACTACAAGTTTTTAATTGACCCTTATAATGATGATTTTTTTCTGAAGTGAGATGGAAGGAAGACAATCAAATATGACGAAGAGCACATCAGAACAAACACTCTCTTTATCATCATCATGCACATTACAACAATTTCCAAAAGTCGTAAGCCTGTGCGGAAATGCCCCCCAACCTCGTTTGTTTCCTTTGTTTATTTTTTGATGTATCTTTTGTTTACTGCTGGGTTTTTGTTTTGTTGTTGGAACATGGAAGTAGGTGTCACCTAGAAAGAAGGAGAGAACTCTCGCGCTCGAATCGACACTCGAAGAACTATCGCTCTTGAAACTCTACGAAATCGCTCTTGAAACTCAAAGAATTCGCAAGATAAAGGTTTCCCGTACAAAGACATAATTAAACCAGGTGAAACCTTTCCGTTTATTGATTGAAGCTTGATAGAGTCGAAGAAACTCTGAAGAAAAGAACTCTCGCATTCAAGGACTCTCACACTCTTGCGTTCTAATTGTTCGTTGCTTATTTCGTTTGTTAGCCTTGATAGATTATAAGATTCTCGTTGCCTTTGAATATATATACAGTCCTCTTAGAACAATTTTCTTACTTAATCTAACTCTGCTACCCTAGGTGGAAATACCAAAAGAATTTCCCTACCTAGGCCTGATATTGAACCCAAGCAGGGATAATGTTCTAAAAGGCCCAAAACCAATATAGAAAGGTTTGAAAAAATCATCACAAATGCAGTTTTCTTTTTCTACTTAGAGTAAGGGCCACCGAGAGGACTTGGAGGCCCTGGGGGTAAAGACGAGGCCGCTAACCGGGGACCAAAACAGTTTGATCTTACTTTATTAGGCCCCCTAGACATTGGGGCCCTGGGGTTATTCCCCCCTATGCCTCCTCTCGGCGGTATTGCTTAGATTTTGTACACAACGCTTAAATCGATAAACAAAACATAGCGCAGGGATAACAAAAAGGAGAACAAGAGACAGATTTTTAAGGACATTATTCATATAAGAGGACGAAAAGTGTCTAGCGAGGGATTGTGGCAAATGTTGGCCTGGGGTACTTTTCGTAAGCCATGTTTGCCTAAGACATATTGGAGCAAAGGCGAGTCATTTTAAGAAGTGGGGTGGGGGAAGGACTGGGGAATATCAATTTTTCTGATTTGTATCAGAATGTATGTGTGTGGACAACATCAATAGATTCCTGGCGATAAAATACGAAAAAGAAGGTCTTTGCGTACCTTACTAGTCATTTACATATACAAAGTCTATAGCAGCAATAGCTAATAGCCAAGAGGTGATAGTGGTGGTTACAAAATGTTTGGCATGGGACTGATGCCTGGACTGTTGCTCAGTATCCAAACCTTTCATTGAGATGAGTCTTACCATCGCCCGTCTGACCTATGAAATTGAAAGGTGGAAAAGATCAACATCCAGAACGCGAGAGTGGGTGTGGGGGCACAGAACAGAAAATGAATGGCTCATAAACGTGTCGGGTATAAAAAGTAAAGAGGGTGATGAGAAAAGGCAGAATTATTTTGGCAGAATACCCCAGTTACCATCATCGGAAATCTGCTGATATCAAATAGAAATATCGGTGATACTAAAGCTTTTTAATACTTAGATTTCGCAACGCTTGCTTCTTATCATTAGATTTTTGTAGATGTAGATCGATTGGGGGTAGATAAGTAATTAATTGGTGTGTACCGATCGAATGCGCAAAGCATGCAAATCTGGAAGTCATCTTGGAGGGTTTATTTCAGAAATTACGTTCACGATTAAGCTAGAAAAGGAAGATAAGCTTACAAAAACCAGTTTTAATTCTACAAAAGGACTAGTGACGTCATTATTTTGTCATTCGAATGTTGAAACTGAACTGGGAAAATACAGCCTGAGTTCCAAACCCCAGCCTAAAAATATTGGAGACTGGGGCCCAGGCAAGCAAACTAGGAAGAGCAAACAGGTTGGTGCAAAAAGCGTTACTCGAGCAGATCTTCTAAACTTTTAAGGAATTCTTTCAAGACAGACAAAAACGAATAGTCTGAGTCACAAGATCTGTATTGATAGCTAAGGATAGCTAATGAGAGAATATGGCTTTTCCACCCTACCTTTTGGAGGTACCCATGCATCAAATTTGGGTGCAGAACCTGGGGCCATCTGAGCTCCGTACACTTTCTTCTTTGCCTTCTGAAATAAAATGAAAGACACAATTCAGCAACTTCACCCAGCAAATAAAAGAAACTTGAACAGTACCTAGCATTCAAATCGCTTTAAAAGCAAACATTCTATCTCACATGGTTTCCTAACTTGGGCGTTTGAAAAGGCTTCGGTGATCGCGAGAGAACTATTTTGTACCTGTTTTTGCTTCGTATGTTGTTCCTTTTTCCCCGACTCTTCAAGCTCAGGATTGATTCTCGAGATGGTTTCCATTAAAGAAATCCCAGGATTCTTTGCCCGTTTGGATTCGCCGGCTTTGTTTATTTCAGCCTGGGCAGGTTCAGCCTCGTTGTCAGTCTTTGCTGGTTTTACACGAACCCGGTTGGTTGCGATAGGCTCGACCGTTGCGACCTCTTGAATGTAAAATAAACAAGGATGAAAGAAGTAGCAACACATTTGACCATGCAGAACAAATTCTAGGTAGCACTGCAAAAAGGTGTACGAAAAGAGCGTGAACAGTTTCCAGATTTTGATTAAAAAGATGCCAGCACAGGGCCGTCGAGAGACGGGCCGGGCCCCAGGGCTGGGACTGTCATGGGGCCCCACCGTCGAAGGCTGCAAAAACCTTTTTTGGGTTACGCCCTTAGCAATGCAGTTAGATGGACTGTAAAAGGCATTAATTTTGAAATCAAGGCCCCCAGAAACACTTGAATTTGTATTTTAAGGTCTTTAACAGAACATATAATTAGTGACTATATAAAATAAATCATTAAAACAAATCAGAGTTAATTTAATGTTTAAAAAACTGCTTTTCTTGCTTTCCTCATGGCGAAATCCTTAATTACATTTGTAAAATCCATTTTTCTTGCTGTTTCACTCTCGATGCTTAAGACGGCCAAATCTGAAAGTCGTTGCTGAGTCATTGTGCTCCTCAAAAAGTTCTTTATTTGCTTGAGTTTGCTAAATGATCGCTCAGCCGAAGCAACGGTCACGGGCAGTGTGCAAAAAATTCTCAATGCTGTACACACGTTGAAAAAAATCTCATCAAGTTTAAATTGGCTTATGCTGTTTAATAACTGCAACGGATTCAACGATTTCTCTCCAAAATTTGCCTTGTGGATTGACCTGATGTGGACCATTTCTTCTCTCAGTCCATCGAGGCAAATATCCACTTCATATTTACTGGCAAAGATGTCACAGGCCTGCAAAATTTCCTCTTCAGACATAATCAAGTACTCCCAAAGAAAGCTGAACGTGTGGTAAATGCGATTTGCAGCATCAAAGCGTGTTGTCAAACCTGAAATCACGGAATCAACAATTGTATGGAATACATCACGCTTGAATGCCCTCGCTTCTCTGCTTTCGATTTCATCAGCCTCATCTCCACCTTCTTCGACATCTCTTTTGCTCTTGCGCGTTTTCGGAAATTCAGCCAAAATGTTTAGTGAATTTGCAACTAGCTTCGATTCATTCAAAATCATAGGCCATTGGCTGCGCAGTTCCTTAAGCTCGTCAATCAGGCTTCTTAAGTTTGAGACCTCAACATCGATCGTTGCTTCCCTTGCCTGAATTACTTGGTTTCTTTGGTCGATTGGGACAAGAACCTTCGACCACAAGGCAGACATCACTATGCATGTAAATGATGACACATACTTAATCGCGCCGTTGACTTCAATGGTTGTTTTCGGGGTAAGATTCAGCAACAGGGAGATCTTCAAGGGCGTTCTTGATTCCTGGCAAATGGGCTGCAAATGGTCGGACGCTAGCAACGCGATCAGTCCATCTTGTACATGATAATCCATGTAGTGACGACCCAACATGGCTTAGTAAAATGTTCCATCTCTGTGGACTGCACGAGAAAAGGTTGTATATAGTTTGTACCATACCAAAAAATGTAACAGCTTCAGGACAGCATACGGCGGAATTGGTACCACAGAGATTCAACGAGTGGCAGGCACAGGGTGAGTACAGGCACAAAGGATTGACCGAATTCACATGCTGCTGAGCACCATTATATCTCCCTGACATGTTGGCAGCATTATCATAGCCTTGGCCTCGACAGTCAGCAATAGGTATTCCGTACTTCTCCAAAGTCTTCAAAATTAAGTTAGCGATCTCGAGACCCGACTTCTTAAAACAGTCAACAAAGGCTAGAAATCTTTCTTGAACTGTGAAAATCTCACCGTCATTGGTAAGGTACCTAAGAATGAAGGTAGTTTGCTCTGTGTGACTTGCATCTGGTGTGCCATCAACCATAATCGCAAAGTACTTTGAGACCTTGCGCTCTTCTAAAATATGATTTCTCACTTGTGCAGCACAAATATTTATAAACTCATTTTGAGATTCTGGTGACAAATAGTGAGCCTGGAGTCTAGTCCCTTTCTCTTGTGCGGATTTCACTTTACCAATGTGCTCTTGAAGAAGAGGATCGTAACGTGCAAGCAACTCTAAAATCCCAAGAAAGTTGCCGTTGTGCGTATCACCAATCTTCTCTGAATCCCCACGAAACGCAAGCCCTCGCTCTCCAAGAAACATGACTACGTCAAGGATTCGTTGCAGTAACATTTTCCATCTTTCTGCTTCAGACAAAACACTTTTCTCCAATAACAAATCTACATCAGCATCTGCTTCTAAGCGTCGTTGAAGCTCACGCCATGCCAAGTAACACTTGATGTGGGCATTGCCTCTCTCATGTTCTGGGAGTCTTTCCCACAATCTTTTCCAGCTGTCGTTCGCTCCCCAACCACAAGGAGAAGCCAATTTTGATTTTGAACCATTATCAATAGTGTGGCCAAACAACCTGCATGGCAAACAATAGAGTGCAGCCTTTGTAGGACTGAAAACAAGCCAGCTTCTTCTTACTAACTCCCCATTTTGCTGCTTCACATTTAGGACCGTTGTTGGAAATTTGTGGCCGTCGCAATCTTTGGGAAACTCTGGAGGATGAGGCAAATTACCAGTTCTAACAACCTTTTCTAACTCCTTTATCGTTGGAAATCCGGTCAATGTGCCGACATCAAAACTAAATGATCCACTATGGACAGTATCTTGATTTAATGACGAATCAGTAGTGCTTTCTCTACTTTCTGTGGTGTCATGGTCTACCGAAGCAGCCAAGCCGTCTGTGTCCTCTTCTTCTTCAGCAGTGCTTTGAACAGAGCTTTCGCCAGGTTTATTTAAAATTGAATCACCTTCATTGTCTCTTTTGTAAGCACCAACCTCAAACAATGTGCGAGAGGCTTTCTTTGTTTCTTTTTCTCGTATCTTTTTTTCCTGCCTTTTCTGAGCACCAGACTTGTGCCTGTAAGATGACATCGCAGGGGTTGGTTGGATCGTGATCCCGCTTAGTGATTTTGATGAAGACTTTTATAGCGTTTGGATTTGTCTTGGTTCTTCGCATGTGCTTTTTCTCTGGTGTACGCCGTGAATGGAAGATTTACTTTTACGTTTATAGGAAGTCCACACAAGCAATAACTAAAACATTTGACCTAAAAGTAGATGTATGTAAGTGCAATCGAATTTTTCGGCTTCCGGAGAAGTATATTATGATCGTCAGTGTTTTAATTATAAACCATAACAGGAAAAGGCCCTCATCATAGACCAGCTTGTTGATCGCTTGTTGAAAGATTAAATTTCGAATATCAATCGGGTCATGGGCCCACTCTGCCAATGCTGCTAATTGAAAACTCATAGCCAAAAATAAATACCTTATTTTCTACGGGCCCCTCAAGGCCCCGGGCCCCCTGGTAACTACCCTGGCTACCCCCCCCTCTCGACGGTCCTGTGCCAGCATGAAGATAATGAATGAGACACCTTATGAATAAAAGGCCACAACCAAAACGTGAAAACAAGGATCTTATGAATTCCGTGAAATTTGCCAGAAAGCTAAAATGTTACGTCTGTGCTTTGCATATTCTAACCAATGTTTCATGGCAAATGTCCCTAAAGTACATCCAGTTCATGGTATCTGGTTACGATTAAAACAATCTTAGGCGGGTAGATAAGGGGGACATTCGATAGCCACAACAGCACCGTGTTGCTTGGATTATGAAAATGTCATGATCCTTGAACAATGTACAGATCAGTAAAGTTTTTTCTAACACCATGAATTTCCATTTCTTATGTTTATGCAAAAAACAAACATGTAAACAGAAAACAAAAACATTTCAGGCAACAGCAAAGCAATGCTATTCGCAACCTACGAATGCAGTTTCAGCCTTGCCACTGATCAAACATAGATAGAAAATGGGGTCTTCTCTGGCCTTATATCAGGGTCTTATGTTAAATGGGGTTAATTTAGGGGAAATAATGGGATTGTATTGAATGAGATATATTTTACATATATCTTGGTGCATCCCACGCTCCCTTTTTCCTAAAAAGGCATGTTTGATCCTTAACACTCTTTGTGGCTATCAATTTTTCGGTATGGTATAAAATTAACGGAAAAAAATTGGAAGAGTCATGGAGTTGCCAGGTACTAGGGTCGCATGTCACGACGCCTCCGTGGCCTAATGGATAAGGCATCGGCCTCCTAAGCCGGGGATTGCGGGTTCGAGTCCCGTCGGAGGTGCGCAGGGCATTCTTTTTACCGTGAGTACTTTCTTAAAGCGTTGATCCCTGATGGTTGTGGTGGCATTTGTTGTCATTTTTGAGTAGTTAAATATTAATTCGCACTACAAAAGTATTGTAAAGCAGTTCACCTAACACTTTTTCAAAGACCAACACAGAAATAGAGCATGGATAGTCTAGTGTTAGTGGCAGCCTTGACTTGACACATCTCTAATATACCCGTGGACGTACGTTTTTGATGTGGGCTTTTTGTATTGCCAAAACCCAACTTTTTTTAGTAATGAAAAATTGGATCGGTTAATATCGCCAAGGCAAGATTTCTTTACGGCTGGTAGCAACCCCGATGTTCGTCAATCATCGGCAAGGAGCGAAGAGTTGGTTTCATGATGTAAAAACTTTGGTGGGAATGAAGAATGCAGGGGAAAGAATTCTCAGAGAGAAATTCAGAGTAGATTAGTAGCAGGCGCGGATCTAGACCGGTTGCACAGGTTTAAAAAACCCGGTCAAATTCTCAGTGCTATGTTTCTCTGCGAATTTTGAATTGGTATCTAGAATTTTAATTTCAACTATATCTTCCTTTTCCCTTGACTGACTAAGGACTGAAATTCCTATGTTTAAACACTGAATGAAAGCAGGGCAGTAAAACGACGCAGAAATAGTGGTAGAAAGAATCACTAAATTTCGTGTGGACAGCACTCCCTCTGCAGATATTGCGACAGACTTCCCAGTTTCCTGTTCAACTTGTCTTTTATTCAAAAGTATTCGAGGAAATTCAAAATCGCGGAAAGCAGTCGCCACTTCAAGTGGCAGTTTGCTGTATGCTATCTATGATTGTTTCCTGAAAACCTGTGAAAACCGGTGGCCATATGTTTCCCTTACACGAAAAAAACCGGTGGCTAAAAAGCAGATTCAATATCGATATGCAAAGTTCAAATCGTGAACGCATTTTAATGACACAAAGAAGAGATAGTTGCAACTGAAACAGAATGAAATATAGAAGAGAATGAAAATCTGAAGTCATATGTTGAGGGATTTGAAATCATTTTTCGAAATAGTTCACGGAAATTAGAATTGAAGTTGAAACAGGAGGGTTAGAGGCGTGCTAAATGGAGTAATACCGTAAATCCTCGAATTGCCCCCTCCCCCTCGAAAAAGACCCCCCCTCGATTTGTAGATTTTTGACTCCTGAGGTTGCCTTTGGCATTTTAATGAATTACCACAAAAATTTATATTTTTGCTAATAATTTAATCAAATGTTACTTTATACTTAGGCTATTTTTTATATTATGAAAAGAAAGAAATTTCAAAAATTTATACTTTTATGTGGCATGTTCCTAACTTTTTTATAAGCCCCCTCCGAATAAGCCCCCATTCAAAAATATCAACAACAAAAATAAGCCCGGGGGCTAATTCGAGGAGTTACGGTATTCCGCTAGACCAGTAAGCAGAAGAGTTATTGCGAAAATATATTTTTTCAAAAGCGTAAGCATGTACATAGAGACCAAAATATAAGAGGGAACGGGGAAAGCACCAGTAAACCGGTCAAACATTTAGCTAGATCCGCGCCTGAGAAGTGTAGTTTCCTTCTAAAGAGAAGTCATATGTATTTGTCAAGCTTGGATAAACTTCCTAGAGATTGGGCTGTAAATTCGTCACACAAAATGAAACGTAAACTTCACTGGGGCAACGGGTGCATAGGTCAATGAATCTTGAACAATAGGTGCCAACCGACAAGTCTGGCAAGATCTGTGTTCCCGCCAATACCATAAGAAAATTGGGATGAAAAGAGTTGCCAAAATACGAAAGAAAATTGGCTTCCATAGAAATAAAGCACTATCATTTAATAAATGAGTCGTTAAATGAATCGTTTCACCCAAGAAATCCCGGTATATCCACAAGAGTAGAAACGTTATTATCGATTTCTTTGAATAAGTTACATTCTACAAGCCCTCTAGGACACACCCAGGCCAAACTTTAGATCATCATTAATGTGATCAAAACCAAGATTTGGGCTTGATTTTGTAGCCTCGAGTAGAAACTTCCGATGTGAAACAATTAACAATCAATGCATTAAAAACAAATATTATCAATAGAAGTAATAGAAGAATAAAAGCAAAAAAGGATAGAGGTACAACAGCAATCATTCCTTAAAAAATTAGAAGATTCTCAATCTTTTCTCTATTTGTTATCGATCGAATTGAAAACGATAGTTTAAATGAAATCAAGCGGAGAGGGTTAAAAAGAAAGATTTGTAAAAGCGAACCTTCGGCTGTTCCTGAGTCATCTTTGTTCTTGTTCTTAGCCCTGAAAGAATGCGAAAAGTGAAAGGAAAATGTGAAAGTGAAACCAAAAACAATGGAATGAGTATCGAGTGAAGAGTAAAGTTACCTAGCATCTAACGATAGGAAAAAGTATATAAAGTCATTATGATTATACTCCGAATAATAATATATTTGAACAAAAAAGGTTAGCCTATTAAATTAAATTAAAGTATTTAATAAATGCTTACACCCATAAAGTAAATCTTTACTTTCAAAAGGAGAAAATCCATTGCTACAAGACAATTAGCCAGGCAATTAAAAGATGGGTGAAGGTTTAAAGGAGCTTTATAACATTTGATGGAAAACGATGCTTACGGAGAAGCTGCAAACACTTGCAAGGGCGGTAGTTCAACCGGTTTGACTATTTCCAAGAGTTTCTCAGCACGCCTTTGCTCCTAGGGAGAAATCAATGCACAAGACACTTGAATACCTGGGTTCACTTGATCACTGTTTATCAACTACTTTCTAACCCCATATCTCGCTGTTTTTCGTTTAGGCTATAGGTTAAGGAGTACAATCTAGTACACTCTAAGACGAGCGTTTGGAATCAAACAAAATAAAAAGTGACCTCCTATACACAAACCCAGCCCTAATTGATGTATAAATGGGCAACTGATTAGGGGGCTTCTCTTTATATTGAGTGCGAGAGACAATGACACTGGGCAAGCTAAACATAACCATACCCAAAATTTTTCATGCACTAGGCAAATTCACACCCCAAGTTTCAAGAAGATCGTTGAAGATAGAGAAGATCAAGAAAATTTTTAATGTCCGAAATTTTTAATAATACTGGACCGAGAATAATGGCCCATAATTAAGATTAAACACGAAAAAGACACTCCAAACTTGCACAACGCAATTTGGGAAGGGCTTTTCGAAAGAGGGCGAAGAAAAGGAAAAAAGAATAGAAATTCCACTATCCATGTTAGATGATTATGTTTCAGCGAATGCACGGTCAGAAGCTAGCTCACCTTCTTCAACATGGCCAGTCGGTGTTTCATGCTAATTCTGGTTTTCTGGTCCAAACGTGAAGCCACAGTGCTCATAAACTGATCAAGGTCGTCTTCTTCGCTCCCACGCTCCGCAGCTAGAAATGAAATTCAAAGCGTATTAATTTGCAAAATCTATTACATTTTATCCATGAATAAACAGTTTCATTCACTTTCAACATCCAGCCTCTAGCTCAATAGATGCCTCTAGCACAATAAACTTAGACAATAGATTCATAAACAATCTTTTCTATACCTTTTAAGCACTTATTGGCAAATGAGCGCCCAATGGGAAGCATCACTTAATACCAACAAGACTAGCAATTTTCACAAAACTGATAACTTCTTTCCAGGCTTACAGGATCAAATGCAGAGTTTGATATTGATGCTTGTGTATACAAACATTCCAAGTACAATGGATAGCTGCCCCAATGCAAAATTATGCCATTCCGTGATTAAAGTTAAAATGAAACAAGAATGATAATATAAGAACATCACTTTCAATGGCTCCATGAAGGCACAATCAGAATTCGTTAAGGTCGCAGAAGAAAGCTCATTCATAAAATTTCTTCTTCTTATCACAATATTGCAAAGATTTGATACCAAAACTCAGAGGAGACAAAAATTTGGGCTGAAGTAAAGAGAGGAAAGAAGAGAGCAAAATGGTCATAAGAAATTATTACCATTCCTGTCATCTGATAGAGACTTTTCCAAGGTTCGAATTTCTTGAAGCGTCGTCTCCAATGTGTCTTTCTACAAAAATCAAAAAGAAAAAAGGCGAGTCTAGACCTTGATAAAACCTAACATCTTCAGCTAAATATATCTACGATGTATAATTATGAAACGTAACTAGATTCGATGTATAGTGTTTATTGCTTTTATACAATGAGGGGGCATTGGCAAGCTAACTAAGTAGAAAAGAGAGGTAACGTTTATAAAGGGAGATTTGGCAAGCTAATGAAAGTCAAACATAAAAAAGCCCATCACGGCATGATTTAGTCAAGTAGGTGGCAAATGGTTAAAATCGATAGGCAATCATTCCTGACTTTTACCTCATCTCACGTTAGTTCTCAACTAGTTATTAACAGACATGCCCCTCAATGTCCCTCCAGTATGCCATTTCAATTTTTGAACTTCCAATACAAATTTAAAAGAAAGCTTTAAAGAGTGAGCAACAGTTACCAAAGTTTCGTAAGTCTCCACGACTTCCTTTGAGGATTTTCCTGCCTTTTTCAGCCTCTTTTTTCGTTTTGACTCAACTGTAATCGAACAACCAATTAAATAAGAGCAAATAATCATAATTCCTTTTCACAGAATGACTAGCACTGGATTAAAATAATTAAGATATAACAAGAGCTATATTTTTTTAGGCAATTAGGCGTATGACCATATTAACAACAAAGCATATATTTTAGATCCTATTCACATCTAAAAGCAAAAACAGATCCTATTTACTTAGAAACTATAGCATAAAACTAAAGCATATGCCCTATTAGCAAAGAGAATCACATCTACTAAAAATATGTCCAGTTACCGAAACAGAGACACCCATGAAAAGAAGAATAAAGCAAAATTTGAAATAGCACACCTGCACCAGTTCTGTCAAGAAACGAATCCTCGTCACTGTCATAATAATCATTTTCTGCCAATCGTTTTGCACGCTTTGAACTTTCGCTTTCTTTCGAGAGGAAACAAATAATAGCACTACAGATGCATGCAATATGAAATCTAAGCTCAAAAGTAACAAGCATTTATAAAGCATAAAGTCAAACATAGATCATGGTCATCTATCAATTATCAGCTTTATTCTATCCAATTTAATTTGTCATAATGATAAGGACATTGAATGATCAGAGGAATAAATCACGCCAGAATTTATAACCCGTATTTTAAGCAATATATTGCAAACCAACAGTGCAACACTTTAACAGATAAATGAATGACGATGCTTACAATACTCCAGAAACAAAATCACCGTCCAAGAATATATTACTCCTGTATCCCTGGAACAAATATCTTGTTTTGCGGCCCGGTTCTACTGGCAATGCGCATTAACGTGTAGCAAAATTTAGATCCGGCGTGCTAAGGTCTATTTGTGGATAACATCAACCAGGTGTGTCGTTAGCAACATTTATATGCCATATATTGCATGTTTTAAGGTTGAAATTTTTGATAGAGAATTTTCAGAGTAAATTTAATTCTAGTAAGCAAAAAATGATAGATATTATGGAGATCTGTAGCGGTTTATGAAAAGGCCTTTTCGGGCCAACAGACTGAGACATGATAAACCGGAGCCTCCAATTACCATGTATAGCATTCCTGAGCATTCCATGAGCATCAATTATTCTGCATGCCTCGTAGGCACAAGCAACAACAGCATCTTTCTTTTTAGTTGATGTGCCTTCTGCAATTAGCTCTTCCCCCAATGAATCTTCAATAGGCAGTCTGTCAATATGCAACAATAGGTTTTTAGGATTCATTTTGCAGAACAACATCAGAGGATGATGAAATGGAAAATGAAAATACTTTTGCTCATGACAAAGGTATATTATCAGGACACATGGACCTTGAGAAGGTTTTTTGAGAACTTGAATAGATTGAATCTTCTACTAGAAATGACTCAAGCAGATAAATTTAGCACAAATGCACATACTTAACTCGTATTACATAAACTTTGCTATGTCCTGTTCCTCTTTCGTCAGATTCATACTCCAATTCTAGGCCTAGCAGGTAAAAGATTGCATAACATAAGCTCTTCCAGAAAAAAAATTAAAATCTACTTGATATGGAAACTTCTGGGCAAAAAACTATGAACACCAGCTCACTCACAAAAACAACAGTCTTCTGCAAAAGAGAGCTTTTTTATTACCACAAAGAAGTAAAATATTCAAGAAACAGATGCTTTGCAAAAACAAAAAATCTTTACGAGGTTTGAGCCATTTGAGGAAAATGCTAAAACCTACCTTCCCTCTCAAAAAATCCTCTGAGTGTCTTCTTAGGATCCTTCAATTCCAAAGGTTTTCTACTAGCAAGCAATTTTTGCAAATCAAGCTCTTCTTCTACTGCATCCTCCCCTTTTAAAGACAGTTAATGTCAAATTATTCGTAATCATTATTCTTCTTGCTTTCATTTTAAAGCAAGATGCCTTTTTACTTCACGCAGAACAGAGGTGGTTTACTATGTGACAAAATTTGAAGAATTTCATGGCCCTGGAAAATCATATAAATAAGACCTTATCTTTTTTTATCTACAGAAGGGAAAAGACTGGCTCTTGATTGTTATTCATTTAATTCACTGAATATTCATGAATTCAAATCATTCATGTATTTTTCAGGCTCAGATTTCATAGATTTTAACAGTATGATTTAAAAAAGAATAGCCTCATAAGTCATTACTTACTGCACTCTAAATTTTTTATGATCAGTTCTGTCATAAGGTGAATGAAACAATAATAACTTTCCACATATGAGAAAAATTGATTAAATTGAAGAGGGCAAATAAAAGAGATTGAAGGCTAACAACTAACAATGTAAAGACTATTCACAGTTTTTCACGACAAGCAACTCTGAGTTGAGATGACAAAAGGCACAACTATGACTATCTTGACAGATCAAGAAGGTGAAAAGGCATGGTTAAGAAGTAAAGACAAGGCTTTTACTTTTTAAATGAGTTGATTCAATAAGTGCTAAATATTTCTTAGAAAAGAGATTTTTTCATTTTCATAAGACATAAGACAACAAGACAAATTCATAAGGAGCCTTAAAAAGACAGTAATAAATAGACATTCTCACCCATGCCCCAAGATACCCCATTGTCTCCATCATCTTCATCTACTGGCTCCTCGTCCTGTTTGATGTTCTCTATTTCACTTTTTTGTTTGATGATTTTCATGTCAACCTCTTCATCTTGATCCTCTTCTGGGCCCTTCAAAATAAGACCAAATTATATAATTATCTGAATTATGTAAATATTCAAAAGGGGGAATTTTCATGCAGACAGAGCAAACTTGCTATTCAACTTGTACGGGAAAATGGTCATGTCACTCCAATAGTCAAGGCCTGCAACTTGAAACGTTTTTTAATAGTAATGGTATTAAATGCTTGAAATAATATTGATTGTAAGTAGGTTTCAATGAATCAATGATACATCTGACTAGATTAGTTCTTCTTGCAAAGACTGTTTCAATGTCTTGATAAGATCAATTCTATAGAAAAATCAATGACCTGAAAATAACAAAGGAATGAAATAAATTGTATGATATTGAATTCACACTTGACAAGTCAAGACAATTTGAGGATGATACCTGTAAAACATGTAAACGGCTGCTTCCACCAAACTTTATTACATAACCAACTCTAATTCGGTGGTAAACATGTGGCTGTAAAGCTATCTTATTAACAACTGTGCCATGCGTACTACCAAGGTCCATAACATAAAAGCCTTCCCCTATTTTTGATCCTTTTTCCTCTGCTGATTCACTTCCTCGGTAAACTATAACAGCGTGGTACCTAGATATGGATGGATGCTCCATAAGAACATCACACCCCTCAAGCCGTCCAAAGATATAAAAAGGCTTCTCCGTTAAATCTAACTTTCCTTTCAAAACACCATTTTTCAGTATTTCAAGGGAATACTCCTCAGAACAAGTAGTGCACCAGTTTGGACAGCTAAATGGTACACTAGGTTTTCTTTGATTTTCATCTATCTTTTCTTGTTTTTCAGTTTTGTGTTCAGCTTTATTTTCAACAGTATGTGGGGTTTGTCCCTGGGTAGTCGTTTCGCTCTGACTTGTTACTAATGCTGGTTCCTTTCCACGTGTGTTCTCGTCAGCTTGGGACTTCCGTTTCACTACTGCTTGAGGTTTCCTTTTAACTACAGCCTTCTTTGGCGCAACAAATGTTGGTGACATGAATTTATCGACCCCCGTAGTTTGCCCTACAACTTTGTTATCGGTTTCTACTGACGTCGCTGATGTATCCATCTCTTCGACAGACTTCAGAGCGAGTTCACTAGCTTCGTTTGGCTTTACATCTGGACAGCTAGCTACTTTATCGTCAATGTTCATATTTTCCTCGCTCATCTCCATCCCAATTTCTTATGATCTACAAGGCTTTCCTGAAGATGGACGACCTTGCATGGTACCCGAGTTTGTATTGTCCGCCATTATATGAAGCATTTCATTTGATCTCTACTTGATAATGAGGCTGAACATTGCCTGTGACCAGCGGAAAAGCGGAGCTGCCATTAATGTGTGACCTTTAAAGGCGGAGCTACAAAGCAACTTTTCTGCAAGAGGGGGGGAGGGGTGGTTTGAGGGTGGTGGTTGTATAAAGTTGTGATTTGCTGACAATAGGGTGTGGCTTTAGGATCCGCATAGATCCGTACCCAAACTGGTTACGACAGGCCTTGCGTTTACACGGGCACGGTAGGATCCGTATCTTTTCTTGGAGAGATCCGTACCTTTTTGGGTACGATTAGAGAGCGAATCCATTTGGTTTCGTTCCTTCATCGGCGCCGTGTAAACGGGTGTATACGGATCCGCAAAGGCATGGCAGTGAAACGAGACCACCAAATTGAAAATTATCAATCACCTTGTCATTGCACATGTTTAAAAAGAGAGATTCGCTTTTGGTCCGTTCTTGTGTAAACGCTTGTGCATTGTACATATCGTACCTAAAAGATCCGGATCTTTTACTCTCGTGAAAACGGGGCCTTAGTTTGTGGTTAGGATAAAGACATGGCTTGCTCCTTTTCCATCTGCATTTTTTATTTCATCCATCTTTGGAGGGTAGAAGTTAAAAATCAGCCAGAATAACTCGGCTTTCTTCCACTATATATTACAGCAAATATAGTGGAATGAGTCCTCCTTCCATTATCTTTGATAATGGACAATAATTTCTTCGGTGTTACCGACAAACCATAGCATTAGAGGTCTATTTTCTTTTATAGTAAACTTCTATGGTATATTCACGCGTTTTATTGAAAATGTGCCGAAAGTAAAACAAAACAATCCAGTCCTAAAATTTAACCTCTTTCCGACGAAACTTGATTATGTCGACATATTTAAAATTGGAGGGGTACGAATATGAATTTTTGACTGCCTTTTTTATCAAACAAAAGTTATGCTACGCACTGTTAATATGAGTGATTGGTATCTGCAGATCAAAGCGTAAATGCAGATAACTTATTTTCTTCATAACTTAAGATAACTTAAAACATAAAAGGTGTTTTAAACTTCGTGCGTTAGTGCCCTGTTATTTTTCGCAGCTTTGAAACCATTCAAAAGGCAGCGAAAGAGGAAAGATTATTTGTGTGACTAATGCTTGCAAAAAAACCTTTGCTTGAACAGCCGCTTTCTACCTGTTCTTTAGCACCAATTGTCTAAGCACCTAATTTTTATTGATGCATCTCGTAACAATTCATACATTCCCTTAAGCAACTTTTACCTGCATAAAGTTAAGCAGCTAACTTATGACAGTCTCTAGGCAGCTTTTTTCCTATCTGCTACTGCTCCCTTGCTGTAGGTGTGAATAGATATTAAAAATCTCAAAACAGAAGCAGCTCTCTCTGTACCCCATTTTAGGACTTTGCGTATGTTTATGGTTTTATGAATCATTTTATTCAATATCACCCTGGATAACCCCAAGCCAAGAACATGAAAGAGTTTATTCATGCTTTCTTTGCAGCTTGGAAAGAAACTGAACCAGTTCTTGGCGTTCTGACTGCATTGGCATGGTGCCAATATTTTGAAGGTATGGTTGGGATTGAACAATTCTACGAAGAGAAATGATGACGGTTTCCCACTGGTGTTTACTAACTTTTGTGGCCACTATGGGGACGATTAGGGGCGTAGCTCAGAATTTCGATGGAGGGGGTCCCAATGTAAATGACATTGTTAGGGTGGCTTGAGAAATTAGGATGGAGCAGCTGCCCCTTGCCCCCCTTTAGCTAAGCTGGGTACGATTGCACAATCTTTACAGGTGATACTTCGTTTAAAGGTGATACTTAGGTACGATCGCACAATCTTTGTGGATGAGAAACTTCGTTTGATAAAAAAACGACTTGACTTTATTGAAACTGTTTTTGCAAAAGATTTTGATGCCTTAAAATTTATTTAGAAAAGTAATTTTCTGTAACTAGCTTCATTTTGGTTCATTGAGACTTTAACTAAATTTCTTGACTAAGACATGTGGTCAAGGGCGTCAAACCAGAGAGTGTGGACGAGCATCGAGTTTTTGTGCAGGCTAACTCGATGCTCGTTTTTGTGTAAGATCTCCCAATCATTCTCAAATGCCCTTTACAAATACTTCACTACTCTAGTACGCACCCACAAAGAATGCCCTGTGAATTCAAGAAAACCAATTCATTCAAAAGACTGTCCGCGACTTCAGTGTGTTGTTTTTGATTTCCTTACGTAGGGTTCATAATTCTTAAATTCGATACTTTCTTTTCAAACAAACAAAGTATGGTCTGAGTCAGAAATACTTTTTACATTTGCCTTGGTCAAATATCTTCTTGATATCAGTTAAATAGCAAGTACGTGGTTGACCATCACCTAAGAGTCATGTGTGCAACTTTTTTGTTATGTTACTTACTTACACAAACCACACCAGAATTGCATTGGGAAAACACTGTGTGAGTAGTCACATGCTACAGGCTTGAACAATAATCTGCAAGGAAATCGCCTCTTGCGTCAGAAAATAACAGCCAATCAGCATAGGCTTTTCATCACACCAGCCAATAGAATTAAGGCTCGGGGGTTTCCCTGTTTGTTTTTATCACGAGCTTTTGCAGGTGGAACAGCCATTGCTCTATGTCGAAGTTTTGCCGACAGTCAAAAGAGGAGCGGTGTTTTTATGTATCAGTCAAGCCACAAATTAGAAAGTAAAAATGTTACCACGCAAGAACAGCGACAGTAGCATTTGGGTGTTCGGATATGGCTCTTTGATATGGGTCCCAAACTTTGCATACGAGGAAAGAATAGTTGGATACATCGATGGGTTCAAGAGGAGATTTTGGCAAGGCAGTATGCACCATAGAGGAACTTCAGATAGGGTAAGCTGAGTTTATTTTAAAGCAAAGTTTTGTTCTCATGTAACATGCTGCTAAAAATTCTTCATTTTGATCTTATTGATCGCACTATTGTTCGGGCATGTTTGTACATTTGTTATAAAAACATTGATGAGTCCATAGCTCTATTAATCCAATTTACACGAAACAGGTTTAAAATGAACTATCGTGGTTTCAAGTCTCATATTTTCTCCTCGTAAATATTTTATGACAATTATGTTTTAATATTAGTAAATAACATGGACTCGGTAAAAGCTGTTCGCATCGAAACCGAAACTTTTCCGGAAAAACTGAGACAAGTAATACTTTTCTAATTTTCCAAGCTTGATTTGTTTTGGTTTGGGAATGGGTTTCTTTCCATTGCGCATGGACTCCAATGTTTTAACTTGCATGTTTTTCAGGAGCATCCCCTACAAAAAAAAAATTAATTAGAAGCGATATGTAACAGGCTTATAGCCTACATTACAGCATTTGTTATGTTATGTTATGTTATGAAACTTCTGTCAGAGAAGATGCCGGAGCGAGTTTCAATGGTCACGCAACACCCTCTAAAATCATTGAAAACAATGGCAATCCGCTTCAGCCTGTTTCATCGACGTTACGACGTCATCACGATTCCACCTCGAAAATAACTGTCGAATTCCTTAAGTCGTTGACGTCTTGCTTACTTTGAGGTTTGACCGGCTCGAACCGGATCAAGACTCGAAAATTCAGGTTTCGCTAATTGAACACTCGTCTACGAACGAAATTTCACAGCAAAAGAAACTTTGATGTTAAGTAAAGGGAAACCACCGATGATTTGCCTATAATAAAATATAAATGATTTGAAAGATCACAAGAAACGCAAAGACAAACCAGCTACGACAGTGTAAACGTAGGGACATGGGGTGCAGGGGGTGTCCCACTGTTCACCATTTAAGATGAAGTGCTTTTCACTGTCAACTAAAGTGCCCCTTTTCTGCGTACATTTTCCTGACACAAACGATGCCTCGTACGTCCCTGTTCTTCAGAATGAGGGAATATCTGCTGTGAAGGAGTATTGCTGAATAATGTTGCTTGGAGCGAAACGATTGTTCACTGAGACAGTTGCAATCGCCCAACCCAGACCGCGCCTCTTATTCAGTCTCCGCTCTGACCATATTTTTTAAAAGAAAGAGAAATGGGAAAGAAATACATCTGGCATCCTGATCATTTAATCGTCCTTATCCACTTGGTCTTCAGCACAAAACTATAAACACAGTCAAGGATAAAAAATATGATATAGTACAAAGATAGGATAAAAATCCAACGCTATCATTATTTTCCTCGTCTAATATTTGCAAAATTTGATTCAATTCTTCTTCTAAATTTTAGCCTGGGAGAGTAGTCACTCTGGTTAAAAGCGAAAATGTGAGTAGTACTCGCTATATTTTCAACAGCCTGTAAACTATTTGTCACGACTTCAAAAACACCGTATGCTCACAACACTGCCCAATGATTCGAGCAATGATTACTCGTCAAAAAAACAACATATTTCATAGTTATTGCAGCAGCTTCTGTTTAGGTGCTATACACGCTTCATTTTTATAAGGAACTTACCTCAAGGCCTAGTTCCAAAAGTTCCTTATTTGTAGACATCAAATCATAAGATTTTAGTACCAAAAGTTCCTTAAAAGTTCCTTAAGTTGTCACTTTCAGTGTTTTGACTACAATCAGCCTAAACACTTAATAGAGAGTGGGGCGAGACAGCATATGCGGAAACTACTCAACGAAGCACTTGACACACGAATAGCAAACAATCTATACGAGTATTGGCTGCAAATGAATGGAACGGGCTTTTTAGCTCTTGATGCTTGCAGTTATAAAAAGTTAGTAAAAGTTCTTTAAATATTTCGGCCTTCTACATGTAGGTTCCTTATAAAATGGTTCCTTATAAAAAAAAGCGTGTAACTTCAACTGAGTTCCTGGGCATTTCCCTGATGATGTTGTCTGCTCACATCCTACGTAAATGTAGGATTAGAAGTTAGTTGTAATTTGAGTATCGACTCTAGAGCATGCCTTTTATGAAAATATAATGTTATCTATTGGCTTCAAAGCCAAAACTGAAAATGTAAATTTACTCTGCTTGTCATTTCAGAATCGTGTCTGGGGCGTCGCGTACAGGATCCAAGGCCAAGATAACATTTCGAAGGCAGTAGGCCATTTGACAAATCGTGAAATATCATTAGGCGGCTACGAAGTTCAGGTGATCAAATGTCACACATTGCACTCGGAGTCAGGAGCAGTTGGCGATGTATTTGCGCTTGTTTACTACGCAGCGCCGGAGAACCAAAGTTACCGCGGTGGAGCCAGCTACGATGAAATATCAACGGACATCCTTCTTCGTACGGCTACTGCGGCTCGAACATTGAATACTTGTTCAGACTGGCGGACTTCATGCGCAAGGAAGTAGGAAACGCGAAGGACGAGCATCTCTACTCAATCGATCATCTTGTGCGCCTAAAACTAGGCCTGTGCACGAAGGAAATTAGGACATGGTTAGAACTTATCCAATGCAGTACGTTTTTGGGTAAACTGGAGAAACTCGTCACTGATATCAACACCAATGGGATAAAAGCGTCAGTTTATTTCACAACCCGCATTGCTTCGCAATGAAAATTTATCGTAGTATAATCGCTACAGCGTTATGGTGTATAATGAGTAACAGTCTGTATTTACATTGACAGATGAACATTGATTCATTTTTTAAGTGTCCGGAATCCAAGTGTCCGTAAAACGGAAAAGCTCTTGTTCATTCAGAATATATACTTTATCAGAATTTTTTGATTCCATTGCTTGAATGTATATTTATATTGCTTTATAAATCGAGTATGTATATATTTAAATACTATATTAATCAGAGTGTTATGAAAAAGTGAACAATCATTGCGATGTCATTTTTAGAGCTACATGCTCCATACCTACATATAAGGGCAGGCCATGGAAATTTGAAACTGAAAGTAAAATAGAAAGTTAATTTATATGTAAGCTGACAAAACAGCAACCATTCCAAGTAACGCGGGCTGTCTTTTGCCACCATTATCAAGCGAGCCTCAAAAAGCAGAAGTCTTAGCTATATGAATACAACAGCATGAAGAATTTATCGGATACTTGTAAAAGACAATAAACAAGACCGAGGTTTGCAATGTCGCATTATCACATAATCAGCATAATCTGTCATACTTGGGTTCTCCGCGCTAAAATTTGAAAAATTTAGGGTTTAGTAAACAGGTTTACATTTCAATGAGTGGAATAGAAAAGTCTCCGAATCCATTAAAATGAAATATATACTATTTCTAAAGCCTTAACGATAGCTATTAATAGCGGAACCAGTTTTTGCATACTACTTTTGAAGGATTGAGATATATACCAGCTCTCTCAAGCATCAGATCGTTCGCTTAACAACACCTTGATTACTCAGGGCCACTGATGTTCTCAAGATTGCAATTAGAAACAATAGTGAAGGCAGCCCTTTTAAGTAACCGCAGGCAAAGGGATTTATTAAACAGTGGTACCAAAGTGGGGATTGTGTCCAGAATTAGTTCCGTTGCCCCTGTAGACATTAAAGCAGAACACAAGGAAAAAGAACATGAGCGCTGAAACTTGCTATATTCAAAGCTGTATCTCTTGAGAGCAATCGTTACACACTGAGTATATCGGCTTAAGCCATAATGAATCGTGAATACGATAAACACTTTTTCATAAGAATAAGGTCTCTGAGAAGAGTCAAAACAATCAGGTGTTCATCTTGCTTATACTAGGAAACGGTTCTGAATATTGGCCTTGAATTCTCACACGATAAAAAGTACACATTTGTTAAGCTGCGGGTGGTATTCATTTTTCTCATAAGTTGGTAACAGTTTCTTACACAGCGTCATAATAATAACTCTACATATTTGAGTAGAACTGCATTGACGAACATAAACGATAAAGCAGTTGCATATTGCACGATGTTTTATGCCTCTGGCTTTAATGATACGTTATTATTGTCGTCACATAAATAATAGATCAGAAGTCACCAAAGTTTTAAAACATTGAATTCAGTTTAGGCTTCGCATCCCCTGGAAACCGTCAACTCATTGATTTTAGCAGCGTCCGTCCTAGGTTCGGACCCAAGCTCCATGGTCAAAATGGCGGGTGAGGTATCAACTGTGAGCGAAGGAAGGAAGATATTGATGGCTGCCTTTTGAAGGAACCAAATGTTTATAAGCAGTTGGATTTGATGAAGCATTGCATCAATAATAGAAAGACTTTAAACAAGTTGAATTTTTTATCAAGAAGTTTTCGAGACAGTGAAAAACAGCTGATAGTCTCTAATATGTAACCTGGAGAGAATGCAAAACGGAGACAGTTGCCTTCGAGCTTTGATGCGAACACTGATGGCCGCTCACCCATTTAGAGTCAAATGGAGTAAGAAATAATAGAAGACGGAGATCATGACATTTGCTGTACGCATCGCCTGGAAATAATAACTCAAGACATTTCTACAAACCAGAGGGCAGGATGAATGCTGCAAAGCCACCAATTTATCGACAGAAAAACAAGGGGGGTGGCACTTACGAAGCAAAAGTAGCTGGGGAGAAAAAGACGACCAGTAATCTACGCAGGAATCTTAGCATTCCTGATGTGTGCATTGCTGGTAGTAATCAAGAGCTGGGCATTCTTGGTTTGCTTGAAAGATCATCAAGCCTTACGTCTTTGAGTAACATCAGGGAATCAACATTATCAACCAGAAGTCTTAGTACCAGCAATCTGCTTGCTCTTTCTGATCCTTATTTGTCCATCCAAGAGGCAAAACCTAAAAGGTTTTATGATTCACCAACCAATAATTGGGCACGACAGAAAATAGAGTACAGTGCCCATGCACAGAAATACTTGTTTCAGCTGACAGAAGGTTGCAAAAGAGAAAATTGTCAAAGCAAATTTTGCAAATCTTCAAAAGAGAATGTGATGTCAAAGTTCAATGACAATGAAAACATTGCTGTTGTTTTTAAGTATAGAGTTGGCCAAGACTGGACATAAACATTTATGTAAAAATTGCAAACACAAAGGGAAAGTATTTCCAAAAAGGCTAATTGAAAGCAAGAATAGAGGACATCTTCCATTTCTGTGTTTCTTGTCAACAACAAGTCCTTTTAGAAGCCTCTACAACGAAAGCCCTTTGATTTCATCAGAATTCATTGGTAACTCCAATGAATTTAAAAGGTCCCTCAGTCAAGGCAATTTAAAACATGACTCTTACAACAACCAATCATGTGGAGAAAAACTGTCATCAGGACTTTCAAGCATGGCACGATCATTGTCTTCAAGCATCTCTTCACTGTGGAGTAACAAAAATTCACTCTTGGTCACACCCCAACATCAAGGAATTCAGATCAAGTTGATGGCTCTGACTTGAAACTGAGATTACCTGTCGCTAGTTCATCAGATCCCACAAAGATGGTATTTGGGAACGAGAACTATGTGTCTGATGAATTTGATGATCTTAAAGAATTTGAAATGTCAGTGGCCTCTGAGATAAATAGGTCAACAATAAGACCTGAAGTAAATGAGTTTTCCTTGACACATTTATCTTTGGAAATGGTAGATCGCGTTATTGAACTCTTTGCTGAATGTGGTGACGAGTCATTCTTGCTAAGCACAATTCGGACAGTTTTTTCTTCTTATGAATCTCTAAATGCAAGTTTCTTGTCAAGTGAGAAGTTGCTGTCATACCACCAATCAAGTGAAGTCAACAGAAATGATGTGAGACTTGCTTATGAAAAGATAATGCTACATGATAATGGAAGGTTCATGAAAACCATTTTGGATTCAATCAGGATTTTGTGTTCAGAAATGCTAGATGATTGCCAGAAGATTGAATCCGCAAATCACTTTGTAATCATATTGGAATTACCAACACTTTTTGAAACAAGTTTGCCGTACCTTTTAATTGATATATTCAGACGGCTACCAAAGTCTGCAAGGTTGAAGTTGATCAAAAGTCTCTCAATGTATGAAGCTTCAGATTTCAAAAGGATCTTGGAGGTATTTCATGCCTAATGCATTTCACTTAAAGTTAGAATTATTGTCTAGCAAATTACAGCCATCTTGTTTTACATACTGCAAATAAGTACCTCTCCTTGACTGGCATGCAGAACTCTATAAAAGATTTTGAGAAATTTCATAATAATTCTTTACAATATTTATCATATATGAATAGGCAGGAAGAAAGCTTCCTGTACTGAACAGTTTCTAGAAGTAAAAACTCATTACATGTAATTTAAATCCTAAGACATGGGAAACACTCAGTCTGCGAAAAACAGTACCTTGATAAAAAACATGCCTTTATAATTCTAAACATTTATATGTGTCTCATAAAGCATGTGTCTCCTTTTTTGCAGGGATTCAAATCTTTGTTCAAGTCCTTCATGAAGGAAAATCTTGTTTCTACTGAAAACATATTGTCACTCTGTAATGTAATGGGGATTCTCAATGCGGCAAACTGCAAAACTCACCTTGTTCCTGATGCTGAATTTTACTGTGAAGATCTATCATCATCTCTTGATATAAAGAGAGAATACCAGCATTGGCAAAATATAACTCACCCTAGTTTTGACAGGTAAGGCTCTATTCGAATAAAGATTCACCTGTATGAAACTGATTAAAGCTGCGTTCACATTGCATAGGCATTTAGTGGCAGCAATTTTTTTGTCTAAGTTTCTGCTATACTAACCCCTTGCTGTGTCACACTGGCCAACTTTTAGCTAATGGATATTGGTATATGCACTGGTAAGTCTTTGAGCATGACAGATTAGTAAAATGCACATCAGATTTTTGAACTCCGTGTCTGGGAAATTGAATGAAAGTGTTGTAATTGCGATTTGACATAAAAATGCTGGGAAGAAGTTGCGAGGTATAGTGAAGTCACAAAATAAAGTAAACTTTAACGTATTGGAAATCAATTTTTCAAATTGATTACATATATATTTTTTTGCCATGGGAGTTTTCCTGAGGAACTGTTAGAATAGTTCATGAACTTATTTCAAATGTCTACAGGCTTATTTTTTTACCTTGATTAGCTCATTGTTGAATAGTAAATTTTCAAAAAACATTTTTTTTCCATTATTAACATTATTATATGCTAGTGGTATTCCCCTGGCAGCTCCCATGTTATTTTATGTATAAGGTGTACACAAAGTCTGTGTTTTTCCCAATACTACAATCTCATAGGAATACATATTTCATAGAAAGGATTTCTTAAAGTCCTAGATGAAACATTTTGGAAATTGTTATTGAAATCAAATGAAATGTTGAACTAATGCACGCATTTAAAAGACTGCCATCGTGAACAAGAAATCATTCCAAAAAATGCATCACATCCTACTTCCGGTTTGATGCCACTGAATGCTGGTGCAATGCGAACACAGCCTAAGATTGACTTTACTTGTTTAAAATTTAATTCTTCATCACCCAAAACTAGTTTAGATAAAACTTTCCTCTTCTTTGAAAACAAATTTAAAAACTGTGAAGTGTTAAACAAACAGGACCACCCTAAAACAAGCATGCAGATGGCAAGGAAGCTTACATTAGGCTTTATAATTAGGCTCTAGGATGGTTTTAGCAATTTTTAACACAATTATTTTCACACAAATCATAGTCAATTGAATTTGTATGTGGGTTGGCTGCGACAAAAAGAAGATGTTCATATTTGGAAGACTGAGTTTAACAAGACATTTCTTTCCCTTAACATATTTTTTTCTGCGTGTCTCAAATGTATGTTAATGTAATCAAACTAATTAAACTTGTATGTTAGTGTAATATGATTTATGCTATTTGCCTTTTTATAGGTCAAGGTTGGCTCACGCTATCTCATGGTCCAATTTGGAACTTTCAGGATCTATATTGGAGTATCCGTATCTAATAGAGCCAGTAATAAAGGTTTGTATTACTTGTTATTTCATGTTATTCCATGTTATTTCTCGCATCTATAGCAGTATTGACCATACTTGTTAAATCTTAGGCAGCAGAGAATATCCACTCAATATTATCCTATTTAACCTGTATCCTGGATGGCACTTAAAAATGGTACTGAACATTAAACATTTAGCTTTGTAATTTAACTACTTATGGTAATGTTTCTCTTAAACTTAAGGTGAACTTGATCCATTATGAAGCAATCATTGAAATGAAAAAAGAGTACCAAAGTGCAATACTACAACAAGCCAAGGTGCAAACGGTTGAACGTTCTCTGAATGGAGTTTCAGAAAATTCAGCTTATCCTATGGATGTTTGGAGAGCTATGTGTCCTTACTTAGTGCTTGAAGTGAGAAGAGAGTTCTTAGTTGAGGATGCTTTGGAACAGCTGCAAAACAAGGTATGAATCCATTCCAGGCTTTTGCATGAAATATGTCTACAATTACAGGGAAAATATTACCTTTTTCGGACTTCAGATGACTTCAGTAACATTTTTTTGACTTCAGCAACAGTAGAAAATATTGGAGACTTCTCTCTTTTGAGAAGCAATTTTTACAAATCTTCTTTTGCAATGTTGAACAAAGTTTTGAATGGAAAAATATGTATAAATCTACCTTCCGGTATTGCCACAAAGTAGAGAGTCAATATGCCTTTCTTCTGCCATTTGGCTCAATATTGTCATATTTATATCTATAAAAAAATGTCAGACAAGCAGAACTCAAGAGCACAAGCATCTTTTATATCACAACAATAATTTGCAGCACTTGTAGAATTTGTTTGAATTTAAGGCAGAGGTAAATTGTTTACATCTAAACAAATTTTTAGTTTTCTGGATTTAGCCTCTAATAGAGTTTTTCACCTCTAGGTCAATGACTTGAAGAAGCCTTTGAAAATTAAATATATTGGAGGTGGTGAACAAGGTCTTGACATGGGTGGTCTGCAAAAGGAGTTCTTCCAATTATGTGTAGAAAAGCTATTTAACCCAGGTATATTTGCAAATAACTTAGTCGAGACAAATCTTAATCTTCTGACTCATTAAATTTTATTGGATTCTTACAGAAAAATAAACAGGATCAATACTGTTTTCATATGTGCAAACTTACTTCTAGAAGTCCATTGACCCATTCTAATTATAAGAAAATTAGCATTAAAAGGTATTAATACCTTTTGATAAACAAACACTCCGATTTTTACATAGATTTTCACAACAAAGAAATTCGAATTTTTTGTTATGCAATGATCCCTTTTTAGTTTCAGTTGCTAAAGTGTTATATTTTGTTTAGCGTATGGGATGTTTCTTAAATGCGGAGAGACCAGAAATGTTTGGTTCAACCCACATTCCTGTGAGCCTGATGTTACTTTTGAACTGACTGGTATGATTCTTGGGCTTGCGATCTACAATGGCATCATATTGGATCTGCCTCTTCCCAGTGCACTTTACGCGAAGCTCAAAAAGCAAAAGACAACGCTGGCAGATCTGGCAGGAATAGAGCCAACCATTGCACAGAGTCTTGCTGACTTACTTCGATATGAAGGAGATGTCGAAGACGACTTGTGTTTAGACTTCCAGGTATTTATTTGAGAGAGAGTTATTCCTTTACTGGATATAGCATGGAAGAATGAAGACAATTTCAACCCTTGTACTGTTCTTGAGATCCTTGTTATGGATCCGTGACTTAACAAGGGATTCGCCTTTACCAAACATGAATGCCAGAAATGAAATAAAACTATTTGTTTTATTGAAAGAATGTTCAGTTGCGCAGTTGAAGATAATTAATCTATATCAGGGGGAAGGGGGGCTTTTTGTGTTAGATTGCTGATAATTTAACATAAATTAGATTAACATAAAAAACAACATGTATGGAGACTTCTTGCAATAAAATTAAATGAAGCCCTTACAGAGACCGTACCACAACAATGGAACCTGTTTTAAAAAGTTGCTGTTATATAACAATATGTGTGAATTTCAATGGAAGTGTTTTTACCCCAGTTAAATGACAAAGCTACGTTTTTGCAGATAAATGAGACATATCTCGGAGCTATCCAAACCACCAATCTGCTGCCCGGTGGGAAAGACATTCCAGTAACAAGAAAAAACAGAAAGCTATACGTTGAGTTGTATGTGCACCACTTGCTGGATGAAAAGATTCATAAACAGTTCGATTCCTTTGCAACTGGTTTTTCCAAGGTATGTATCGAGAGAAATGGATAAAGACGTTTTACTTTATTTCGATCAATATTTCTTAATAAATAAGATGTGTCCACTAGACTGAGTTGCAGTACCTGATTCCAAGTGCTTGTTTCCATGTCCCAAACAGAACTCTATAATCTAAGGGAAGACATTTTTATCTGAAAGCCTTCTAAGAAATATTAACTTTTCTTCACGAGGGGAGAAGTTTAGAATTTATTCAAACAGAATTAGTCAAAAGCATATCAAATCCTTCAAATTTGGTAAGCATTCTAATAATAATTAGCAGATAGTTTTCCTCTCATAACAGACTCGCTGAGTTTGTTAGTGTTTATTTTTTAGGTTTGCAATGGAGATGTTATCCATCTATTTAGGCCAGATGAATTGGAGCTACTGATTTGTGGAGATACAGAAATAGATTTTTCTAAACTTGAAGAAGTCGCTACATACGCAGATGGGTACACAGAAGAACACCCTTTGATGAGGCACTTCTGGAAAACCGTTGATAGCTTTACGCAGCAGCAGAAAAAGAGCTTACTGTCTTTTGTGACTGGAAGTGATCGCGTACCTCTAGCCGGACTGTCATCAATCTCTTTCGTCATCCAAAGGAATGGCCCAAACACCCATAAACTGCCCACTTCGATGACCTGTTTTAACCGGTTGCTTCTTCCTGAGTATAAGAGGGACAAGCTCAAAGAAAAGCTCCTTATAGCAATAGAGAATGGCAAGGGATTCGGACTAACATAGAGTTCTAGTTAGAATCTACAAAAATCTTCTGTTTTGCTTAAAGAAAGTATTTTCCGTTAATTTCAGTTGTTAACTGGTAAAATGTAAAGTCAGTTTCTAGTTTCTTATTTGAAACGAGTTATTTCGAACTTGTTGAGTTACCGAGCGACGTTCGAAGGCTGCTATAGAGGTTTTGCTATTTGTTTTTAAAGATTAATGAATAACCTAGGTGTCTGTTGCATGATATCTCTAACTAAACAAAAGAAGGCACTAGTGTTGAATTTCTAAAAAAGATTTTCGGAAGTATTTCGAAAACCTTAACCGAACCTCTAGTGTCTTCCCAAGTGCCACAAATACTGAGTTTAACAAACGTCATAACAAATATTCACACTTTAGAATGTCTTGTCCTGTTGCACTGTCTCTTACTGTTTCAATAAAATCCCACCAATATTTATAGGCATGCCACTGTTTTTGTCCAGGGCTATGTTATTATGGATTTTCAAACGATATTCTTCTTTGACTATTAACCCCGTGTGCTGTATTTACGTTCATACAATTTACAGCTGGACATTTCGTTACATAGTAAGGTGAACCATCCATTGAGTTGTTTCTTTTCTATATTTCTGGATTGAGGATCGCACTGCTTCTGTGACCAATATTTGGCGCGTATTTCCTTCACAGCGTTTTGAAATGCTTGTCCTCAGAATGTTTGAGATTGTAGCAGTGACGTGAATTATGCTGAAACAGGGTACAAAGCGATATTTTTAAAAGTAGTATATTTTGAGGATTACTGATCTCTGTGAAACTTTTCGGATATTGAGATGCTTTGATCATCTCAGATATTATTGCGCATCACCAAAATCAAGAAAATTGAAAGAAAATCAAATAGGACTTTCAGTTGGACACTCGAACAGGACACTGAGAAACATTTTACTCGTCCAGTCTTGTCCTTCAATTCTAAGGATTCGCTTTCACAGAAGATAAAAGATATCTGCAAGCGCATCGAATTACCACAGCGGGGCCGATGTGACAGGTGAATACCTCATTCTCCCCACCTTGGCACCTGACATCGCATGTATTCTATTGTCTTTCAACAAAAGAGATCTCGTGCTTTACCAACCAATCGTACGCTTTCTTCCATTTTTATTGTTCTTCGAACAATAGTACTCGTGTGGCTGTTCAAATGAACCAATCCGCTTCCACGATTTTGCGCGGGCTCACTTTGCAACGGTTGCTGGTAATAACTTCAACAACAAAGGTGAACATGAGATTGGCCTAGAGGAAGTCGAACTAATTCTTGTAGTTTTGGCTTTGCTTTGGATCTGTCAGTTTTTTGGAAAACAGTAAGTGTACCTGATTCCCACCCAAGATGCCACGGAAAAATTTATTCGAGATTGGAAGTGAAATTTTTGCGAAATGGCCTGGAACGAGCATGTACTATCCTGGTACTGTGGTAGAAGAATATGACAAGTCAAATGACTCCTACATGGTGAAATTCGAAAGCGAACCCGATCCTGTAGAGATTCTAGCTAAGAATATATCGGTATGATAATTTCTTTATCTTGATCTAAATTGTAGCCTTTTCTAAACGTTTCATTTGGCTCGGAATGAAAATGTTTCTCCATGCACAACGTTACTATGCGGTAGTAAAACCAACAACTTTACTCTTGCTGGTTACTATCAACAAGCTGGTTTCAATACTTATTCACTAAAAAAACAAATAGGCACTGTTTTTGCATCAAAGCAAACAACTGCAGTAACTTTCTACACAAAAAATTCGTTCGAAAAATTTGACTACTCTACTTGGAGGTAAACTGCATCAATGGACAACTTACTTTCATAGTCCTCTAAACTGAAATCAAGAACCAACACATCAACCAAGAAACCAAAGTAGTGAACTTTGATATACATTCAGTCTTGTACTACTACAATCCTTGAAGATATGCTCTTCAAAGCAAATGAAGCTTAAAGACTTCAGTGCAAACAACATCAAGAAGAGTTCATGTTTGTTTTTTTACACGGTAGAAACCAAGTCAGGTAAGGTCATGGAGAAGCCGCTCTGCATCTCCTGCAAGGACTCCTGGACGCAAAAGGAGGAGGAGATCAAGGTCTAAATCACCATCAAGATCTCAAAGTCAAAGGTCTCCTTCAAGGAGGTCTCCAAGTCGAAGGGCTAAATCACCAGCCATAGAAAAGAAGGAAAGCCCCCTGAAGGAGGAAATCAAAACAGAACAGGTATATATTTTGGTATAGTTTACAATTAAAGTGGAGGCATGTAGTAGTAAACTTTAAAAACAAGAAAACTATTGATACACATTATTTAGCCAGCAGTTTCAAAACTTCTCTACTCTTCTCTGCCTTAACTGTCAAAATCCTAGGTAATAAAGTTTGATTCATGCCTTGATTGCTTTTTTGTTCATTTTCTATGTTTAAATGTTATATATAAAGATAAGTAAATGTATGCACGAGGATTTATGTATTTATGTCATGACATGGGTTTGGTGTTATGGAAAAACAGTAAGGATGTCAAGTCAACAAAGAAGTGATTAAGCGATTTGCATCCTCAATGTAGCTTAGAATGCTACCAAATGCTCTGCCTATATAGCCATAACCTATTTATAATGGGGAATTTTACCAATGCACAAATTACACAAATAGGATGATGCTTTGACACAACAAACAAAAGTTGAAGATGAGGTGGAAGTTGTTATTTCTGAAAAAGAGAAACAAAGCCGCATGATCAAAGAAGAGCGCTCTGAAACTGTTGTAACAAGAAGAATGACGAGATCTGTAGCGAGGCTGCAAGAGAAAGAGGTAGTGGAGGCAGTAAAAGAAGAAGAGCCAACCGAGGAAAAGCAGGAAGAGAGTTGCCAGTGGCATTGCCAATTGCTTGGGTTGTTATCGATAATTTCGATGCCATTGGCAACTTTGGCATTGGGCTTTGTTTGCAGTGACAAGCTGCAGGGATTCTCTTTTACCAAATGGCCAAAACTGCCACAGCCATACATGTTTTTGGATTGGAGGGTGTTCCTTGCTGTTGGTTTCTGGTTTGATCTTCAGTTTCTCCAAACAAAGATCCCACTTGGTCAGGTAACATTATTTGCCACTAATATCACATGCAATTCCATCATTCAAATAAGCAATGAAATTTCAATAACTACCAAACATGCTTCAATTAATCTGAACAGTGTCCTCATTTTTATTCATAATGCACACCTGTGCATATGAAAATAACATGTTTTGAAGCAGTGCTGTAGTTTTGTTCAAAAACACACAAATGGAATATAAACTTCTTTCCTTTTTCTGTAATTTGAAATTATCTTGATATATTGACATGTTTTTGTATGGATGTGCATATGCAGGCCTATTTCATCCTATCTACACCAGACTGTTTTGGTTCTCAAAAACGTCATATTTTAACAATATCAGTTTGACTTCTAGGTTGTAAAAACCACTGATGCAAAGGAAGGAAAACAGCTTTTATATAGATGCAATGGTATGTTTTTCTCTCATTCAATGATCTTTTTATCCTATACAGTCGTAAACCTAGCAGTGACAAACATTTTCACAATGACAAGAAACAGAAAAACATAATTCTTGCCACCCACAAACTATTAGTTTCCTCCTTTTTCAAAAAAGTAGTCTTGGTCTTTTTTTACCTGATACAAATTTCTCTAGCAGAACAATCAATAACTTTGTCTATCTATAATCACTCTTTTTATTGTTTGATAGGATTGGTCTCACTACTGCTGCTAGTAACACTTCTTGGTGTTGGTGTGTACACAAAGACAACATTCCTGGTTGCAGAACTGGTTGAAAAACACTTCTTAAGTATCGTTGCATCAGCTGTTTTTGTGTCATTTCTAACATCTCTTATGGTTGAATTGCACACATCATTGGATTCAAAGTTTAAAGGTCAACGTAAGTATTCATAATATTACTGTAAACTACATTTAAAAGGAGTAATTGTTATATATCCAGATTATATGCAAGATGAGAACGAATAATTATTAGATAAATTGCCAATAAGTTAGAATGTGTTCAAAAAACAAGATGATATTTTTATACATTATGGTTATAATACAACTTAATTGGTTATATATATTATAGAAAGTTATTTAAGGTGTTGAATGAAAACTGGTTATTGCCTGGTATTCTACTTGCATTTGCGTAGTCTTGTTTTGGTCTACAAGGAATGATAACTGGACAATGTTTTCCATTTGTATGATTAGTATGAAAACATCCAATAGACAATTGATGAACATGTTTTTTCCATTTCAGGGCTATCTCCTGCAAGCTTTTTTAATGGCAGAAAAGCCAACCCAAGTATATTCTCATTTGATATAAAGTTGTGTGCTTCAAAGGCATCATTTTTGTCATGGGTATGTATAACTGCATTCTATTATACACAGTTTTTTAAATTGATGATAGCTTATATATATCATATGTATATATAATGTCTTTTTTATATTTGTAGCAATTTGCCATTTAATAACTATGAATAGAGTGATATCTGAGACAATTGAGCGAAAAAGGGTGTAAAGATAATTTCCATTCTATAATGATTTTAAAAAAGAATTACCTTCTACTCTTTCAAGATTAAAAGATTATAGCAAGATGACTGACTGTCTTTAATGCTCAAAACATTTTATACTGCAAACAACTGACAAAATTATATTTATCTGATACTCATAAACCATTGTACAATGATGTCATTCTATCCTACCCAGATGGCACTGAACCTACTGTTTGTCGCAAAGCATTACTCTGATGTTAAAAATGACATCAACTGTGCAGCTGTTGCTGTTGCCTTCTTCCAACTGGTTTACATGGCTGGTACATTTATTGTCCTTGAGGTATGATTGAGCATTTGAGCTAGTTCAGCAGATTTTTTTATGTTTGGTGTCCTTTCAAGTAACGAAACATTATAAAACTGAAACAGTTGTAGCAGGTCGCTGGCTACTGGTAAGTTCAAGCAGCTAGCTAGATGACATAATTCTTGTTTGCTGTTATGTAGGTCTTTTGTTCAGGTAATAAGTGGTTATAATGTGAATTGTGCTTTTTATGTCTCTATGACCTTTCGCAAAGTTTAGTTCTAGCCTAAGCAGTCAAACTGCCAGGAGCATATTACATTCTGTACTGTCTGTAGGGTTGTTTCTTCTTGGCTCAAATTCTGCCAGGCCCTAATGTTACCAAGCACAACTTGGATTAATTGTAATATGTTGAAGACTACAATTCAACACAGGGTTTTAATAAAAGAAATTAATATCTTTTGTAGGAGAATTTTGTGAAAAGCCCATTTTTTATGGAAACAGCTACAGGATTTGGCTTTCTACTGAGCACAATGGCTTTTGTACCTCTCTTTTACTCTATGCAAGTTCTGTATTTGGTTAAGATGAAGCCCCAGTTGACACATACCATGTGGGCATTGGTAATTGCTCTTGAAGGTAGGTAAACTAAGATACAGCATGCTTCAATTTAATTTAAGCTCCATTTAATTGAGTTTCATTATATGTTTATCTGAAGAAATATTTTCTTGCATAGAAGATGATCATTATATGATAGATTGATTTGACCATTTTTCAGTCTGTGGTTATTACATATTCATCAAAGCAAACAGAGAGAAAGCCGAATTTAGAGCAGACCCCAAGAAAGCCATGAAGAGAGGTTTGTATGTTTCAAATTAACCCAACTTGCATGTCAAGTTGTGAAATTAACCAGTGAACAAAGAAGAGATTGATTTACCTAGTTGCAGTCACAAATATATTACCAATTACAACTCTCAATCAGACACCAGACACAAATAGCATCATTCTTAGTGAAAGAATTAAGAAGATAGATAATAGCTGGATGAGTACATGTCTAAATGATTGTTCATATTTTAGATTTGAAAGTCGTTTTCACACAAGACGGTAAAAACTTGCTTGCTGATGGCTGGTGGGGAAGACTGAGACACCCTAACTACTTTGGTGATATACTTATTGCTGTTTCTTGGGCAATTCCAGCGGGTAAGTCTGACTTTTCAATTAACAATTTCTTAATGAGGCCTATCCCTATTCTTTTTGGTACCAGAGACCCACCACCATATGTAGAACATGATGATAATTTCTGTTTTTCGATGTATCAATGAATTGGAAATGTTGATGAACCAAGGCGAACGTCTTTCAAGAGAGAAGATTTGTTGAAAACGGTGTTAACTTTGTATTTATAGCGTTAACCTTACGACCGAATGATAAAAGATTTGTTAAGTTCCATTTGAACAAAGTTTCTCGATTTGACTCAGTAAATATCAAAAGATGTATAGCATTTAAATGATGAGTTTAACTTCAAAATGTTTCTAAGAATACGCTCTGGTTAAACGCTCTCATGGATAAGTTGACTGAAGAGCTGTATTTCTGATGATCTTCTAAATCGCAGGCTGCAGCAACATTTTGCCCTGGCTATACCCAATCGCTTTGGTGGGGCTGCTTGTTTTTCTTGCCAAGGAGGATGACAAGCGCTGCGCAAAGAAGTACGGACTCAGCTGGGACGAGTACAAGAATCGAGTCAAATACGTCATCTTCCCGTACGTTTATTAAACTTCGCTGATTGAGAAGCGAGCTACGAGTTTTGAAGCATACACGGTCGATTGTCAATAGTTTGATAAACATCAATGGATGTATTGCATTTTGTTCACCGAAGCAGGGAAATAAAAAGAAAGTGGTGCTTCGTTTGTGGGTGCCTTGGACAGATGGAAAGCTATCTGAAGAGCTAGTTTAGTCGCTGTTGGACTGGTTGTATATTGATGTGAGGGGTTATACTATCAATTGTCTGCTGCAATTGTATCAGCAGACGAGACTTTAATATATGTTCATATGATTGTGAATTAAAGTATTTTATTGTATATTCACTGTTTTAGAGGTACAAGTTATTTCTAGACGAGCGCATAGAGCCAATTATTTGCTTCTAGTGGCAAAGAAATCGCTCAAAGTGCAGTTCCTCGATTCGTAAGCGCTGTCCGGTCGCATTTTGGAAAGCTGAATATTTTGACTAAAGAAACTGTTTCTGTCCGGTTTTCTAAGGAAAACCACCCCTCACAACAGGATTCATCATTTGGTATAGATACCGTAATCTAATCGGTGTTATGGAAACCATTTAGTTTTTTCCCGGAGAACAGGGCGCAGAACAACCCAGTCCTTCATGGGAGCTCTTGCGACGAGTCTTTTTATTTCAACTTGAAGAGTCTGCGTTATTTTTCATCTATTTTAACATCATACTCGATCTTTGTGTGTATATACCTTGCCTGTGTAACTGTACTGCACGGTTCTTAAGAAATTGTCTAGACGCTGTACCGCTCTGTATTTCTCTCGTCACCACTCTTTCGGCGATTCCGATGAGTAACCGGCTTTGCCACGGTTTAAAGAGAAAAAACAGTGGAAAAAGAAAGAATAAGAACTGCTGAGCTTAACCATTCCATTTTCAAATTCATTTTGTCTCTGTATACCTAGCAATTCGATGCCGTTGTTTCTGAACATTGAACCGTTTAAATCACAAGAACAGTTAACCGTTTAGGCAAATCCAGAACACCGGTATAGTCCCTGATTGCGAGAACACTTATTAAAATTGCTTAACAAAAAATACAGCTTCGAAATTAAAAGTCATGTTTATCATACGTCATTTGCTTCGACAAAACATAATTTATACTGCACAGCTGCATTCCAGTTTAAATACCTGTTTAAATTGTCTTGCTCAGTAACTCGGAGCCACCACCAGGCCTTTAAGCCCAAAGAAGCATTACTTTGAACAAACCTCTGAATTATCTTTGAATTCACAAGAAATGCGCTCCCCGTTGTGAATGGGCGCCTCTTCAAGGCTGGATCTAAATTTCGTCATCCTCGAATGTTTCCTCTGGAAAATCACCAGTAGTCACCTGACTTGGACGGACGAAGCCACCATACTTTGGAGGACAGTCAAAGTATCGGTTTCCTTGCACGCTGAAACAAAAAATCACGAGATGTAGAAAATGAAATGTCGTTACATAGAGGGTACTGACAGTTTATATAATACGTTCTTAATTATCATCCAACACTGTTATTTATGTTATTTGTAAAACGGATGTTAGTTTCGTGTGTACTGATAAAATAAGGCGATTGACATTCGGTTATGTACAAAAATAAGAGAAATAATTTCGTCTTCATAAAAGCGTTCAGATTGCTTCAGGCATAAAGGAGGTTCAGGAAACTGCATTCCGATATGGATATTTGCACACAACAACTCTTTGGATATAATTATGAAGTGTAACTTTTTGGTACGAAGAAAGAAAGATTAAAGAAAGAAAGACAAGACCACTTGAGCTGCCTAATAAACTCTTTTGCTGCCTTACCTGCCGTCATTCTTGCCAACAGGTTCATCATACTTGATCCCTACCCAAACCCCTGGCTTGAACTCTGTAAACCCTACACGAGAAATTAGATGATTACTTGCATTTCTATGAATATACTACTTTCAAAGATTTATCGGAAGCCAAAAAGCGATCTTGAGATTCTATGAACTTACTTTACCTTGACTTTAAGCTAGGTTTACATGGAATCACCTTGGCTCTTCAACTCGCAAAAAAGCTAAACAGCTACCACCTGAGTTCTTTCTTCGTGAAACAGCATTGCATAGTCTAACATACTATGTCTCGGGGGGTTATTTCAATATAAATGCCAGAGGAAAGTCTTTGGTGACCAATAGCTCCGCGAAACGTTGTCATCAAGAATCATTCTACTAACACTAAAGACTTCTTAATTAGATGGGACAAAAATCTAGTACGAACCATGTATCGTCAAAAACAACTATATGCTCTTTACACGGCAAAAAGCAATTAGAATGTACTGGAAGTTGTCTGAAAGCAATGTGGCAATCTGGGCTCCTTTGGGACATTCCAAATGCATTTGCAAGTTAGTAGCAATACATGATTACTTTTATCGTCGAGCTATTTCTGGTTACAAATTTGTGATTTACATAACAGACGTTTCCACTTAACAGAGAAAACCACTGTCAAAGCAACACTTACCTACATACATGACTGTCCCTCTTTTGACTGGATGTTTTGCTACAGTGACTTCACAGCGAGCTCCTTTTTTTATCGATTTACTTTTGGCTTCTTCTTCTAATTCTTTCTGGTTTGCCCTTTCTTCTGCATCTTTTGCATCCTCAGAATATTTTCCAAGCTTCTTTTGTTTCAGAAAGTTCCTCACTGAATCTGCAATCAATAAAAACAAAGAAACACTGAACTAGGGATTCTAATTCATGTTCTTCGGGCGATAAGTTAAAACTTTATTCAACTTGAGTAAACTTATAGAAACATGGAAAAATGGAACAAATAAACTTTTTTGCGTGGTGCCATTTTGTGTTTGACTTTAAGGCTTTCCTTCATTTCTACATTTTTCAAGTTAGGTTTCCTTATTCACTGAAGTAAAAAGGGTCCATTGCACCCCTGGATGCCAAACCTAAATGCTTTCCATACCAAAGATGATGAGTAACATACTGTAAAATCAACTTGGACAAGTGCATAGCGACTTAACAGCAACACTGAAAAGAGTTAGCAAGCTGTGGTTCATATTAGTGATAGCGCCACTAAAACTCCACCAAGAACAACCTGCCCCAAGTGATCATTCTTTCAACTTTTCTATTAGATGTTTCCAGATGAAAAAACTAAAAATCATAATTTGGCACCTGTCTTTTTGTCATATTCTTCACTTGTTATCTCAAACTTTTCCACTTTAGATAGGTCATCAAATTCACCAACTTTTCTGCTTGGATTCTTATCTATTACCTGTTCAAAAAGACATAGGTCTGTCATGAAAGTAGTCAAATTTTGTCGAACTATGATGAATGCTAATACATATAAGAGCTGATTTTCAAAGATTTAAGCTTAATGTTCTCTACCAGTCTCAACTAATTATTATTTCAAAATTACAGGAATTTATGATAATATCAACAATAATTGTTGTTGCTTAAATCCTTGAAGTTTTACAATGCAGATATTTTTAATATGGTCGAAGGGACATGCAGAAAACAACCATTTTTAATAAAGATGTGTTTGATTTGGGCTGTGTATGATATACACAGGTAAAGAATAGTGGTTTTAAGCTACTTGCAGTGGCAGACTTGTTCAGATTCTTCAGCCAGAATTTTACGGGGGTTTGGTGGGTGCTGCCAGAATAAATGATGGGTGTGGTCAAAATGACACACTTCATTTTCATCAATGGACTTTTCACTAACGAGTCATTCCGTGTCAATTCAAAAAGAAATGAAAAAATTCCATTATGGCATTTTGGCAGTATCAAAAATGTTTTTTAGCATAAAACTAATGTATTTTCAAACAAAGCCCAGATTCTGACCACATATTTGAACTCTACAGCCTTGGTTACATCTAGTCACCAAATTTCAGCAGGTTATGACAAAAATTCATAACACAGTTACCATTTGAACAATCACCCCAAAGAAATTTTAAGTTTAAACGGCGAAAACCTAGTAAACTTCAAATGCCCATATATCAATACATAAATAACAGTAATAGGCTTCTGTTGGTCAGCAAAATTGTCTTCTTTAGGTTACATGACATTGCAAAAGGTGCAGAAACACTTTTGGTGCACTACCAATGGACAGGAGTGACTTTTTGCCCAATAATTTCAATTTCATAAAAAAACTTACATGTATTCTCATTCCATCTTCAATATTGTATGAATCCAATGTCATATCATCATTATCCAATGTGAAGACCAATTTATCATTCTTATCATAGACTTCAAGGTACATAAACTGAGAGGTAGCTCCTGTTATAAGCTCTAAGTTTCCCTGAAAGAAGGAAAATCATCCTTACACACAACAAAGAAATAATCAAAGAACCTTCATGCATTGGCACTGTAAATTTCTGTATTTGCCACTGAACAAGAAAATGTTTTTTGGAATGTTAATTTTTTGAATTAGGTGTCTAACTAACTAAAGATCAAATCAATGGAAACCGTTATGCAACAAAAACTGTCATTTAGTTTCACTTTTTGATAGGTTCATATAGAGAAAGCAAGAGATAATATCACTGGGTATGAAAAATTTCCAAAGATAGACTTGCAATAATGTAGAATTAAAACCTAAGGATTCCTGGATATAGGATATAAAATTGCTACACCCATACATTGGAATGAAAATCAACATACTCTTGAAAATTTTGCAAATTTTCTGAAGGATCTGAAGATTATAGTGTTAGGATTAGCATACGTAGAAGTTGAAATTCTGCTTTATAACAGCAAGAGCATCTAGAGAAAGATTTATGAAGTTACGGGTGGATGAAATGGCTTTCACATTGGGGATTTATGAACAAATTTAAAAAGCTTACTTTTTGTCAACAAATGGTTGAATGATGCAAACAAATATTCATTATTCAAAGTTAAATGCAATTACTACTTTACCTTCAAAGCATAGACTGTAGAATTTGTTTTGAATCGTCTTTCTGCTCCAAAACTTGAAACATTGCTTGTTATTCTAAGATTCACGACGGATGCCATTTTCTGCGGAAGAATGCATTACTTTTTATTGTGTATTGTATACCTATCTCCATATACATATCAAGTCTGTAATAAACAGGCTTCAACACATTTAATCTATTTCATCTTCATAAAAAAGGTGAAATATATACTTTTGATCGTAAAAAAAATTTACCAAATCGGTCGGCTTCAGATATTGAGTACACGAGGTAGGCCTGAAGATATCGACACGCCCTCTTTATCAAGTGTTAACTGGTCATTTATCTACATTCAAATGACATAGGCAAAAAGATAAAGGCCGTAATTATTAATCATTCTTAAAACACCACCCTGACCTGTTATCTTGCGTCTGTAACTTTCCCGCTGTTCCTTCGAAATTGCTGCCAAGGCCAAACAACAAACAATATAGGGCCTCGTATGCGATACGAAATTGAAATAGAGAGCCTGCGCCTCAGAATTTTTGTGTCAACTTAAAAACGAAAATATACACATTGTTCGCGTTTTCCCCTTGCAGGAAGGGCGTAGGAGGCATCTTGAAAGGGGGTTGATCAAAATAGGGGCATATAAAAATTCCCATTAGTTGGGAGGGGCACTTGTGGATCATATTCTTATGACCTGCCAAAAAATAAGGGGGGGGGGCATGGCCCCTCTAGCCCCCTGGTTTCTACATCACCACTTGCAGGCGCTCTTGCTCGCGAAGATATTTCATTCAATGAAGAAAAGTCCGTCGCAAAAACATTTCTGGGACTAAATAGAAGGAATGATAAAGGAGTTAATGCAGCAGTTTTGAAAGGCGAGGAAAGCGGACAAATTCAAATCTCCGTGAAGCATTGTAAAAGGGGACTATATATCAAGGAATGGGTCTGGTACCCAGAGTACGTCATCTGCAGCTTCTACTGTCAAATCTTCGAAATTTCCCTTTTTAAGTGTTACAATTCTAAATATCATTCCGTTGCATTTTATTTGGTAATTTTATTGAAACCGCGGTTTGTATTGTTCTCACCCAATCAGTTTTCATACTTGGGCTGATCGGTGTTTTACGGCTTTACTTCAAGCAAAAGTAAATGGTAAAAAGCATGTGTGTAAATCCCAGTTGGTCTACGCCCACTATTTCGCCATAACTAGTTTCCGTAATGCTAAACACGGCTTCGAAATGATAAACCGGCTCAATTTCAAATAATTACAACAAAAATTCTTGAAACATTTAATGTCTTGCGCTTATTCCATTTCGGCAGGTTCTTCGTGATGTCCTGATTGTACAGAGAGTACAGAGAGTTAAAAGCAATATCACTTGGGGGAAGTCATAATAGAGATAGATCTGCCAATCTTGAGCATGATCCTCCAGAAAAATTGAAAACGGTTAGGATCTAAAGATGCGTTAAGTGCATTTGTATCATTTAGGACACCACAACAGCAGAATTGACTCAGCTAAGAAGTTGAAATTTGTTTCTCAGTAACAACATTTTCTAAAGGAATTACTAGCAACTAAAGCTTGCGTGAAATGGACAATGTTTAGTGGTGTGGCTGAACAAACAAATGAACAAGGGAAATTTAAACCTGTCCACTTAAATTTTTGACTGCCTTCAAAATTGACTGAACAACACCTAATATTCACGCTGGATATTTGACCAGTGCATGTCAGTTAAAAGATCCAGTCGTTCTCTTAAGGGGAAGAAGTTCTATACACGAGGAATCACAGTGAAAGTAAAAAAGCCAACATATTTGTAAACGGGCTATTGGGTGATATAGAAAAATATTATTTAATCGAGTAACAAGTCTGGGTTTTTGCATTTAGCTGTACTATCAAACAGCTGTACAAGAAATGCAAAAGTCATCAGAGTACTTTCTTAATACAAAGAAGGCAAAGCCTTCGAAGCCTCTTCAGATACTCACAAAACACTCTGCCGATCTGAAATAGAGAATCGCTTGGTATTTAACTTCCAAAGCACAAAGAAGGCTAGTGAATTCAGAACTGACTCAGTTTTTAGATTTGCAATTAAGGGACTGTAACTAAATAGACTGCCAATAGTTATTGATTCAAGTACAAGAGAAAGTGAACTTATAAGAAGCATATAATATATGAGAAACCAGCAAAGGAGGTGAGTGCGTTGCATCTTAAAGTCTGGTAAATCTCTTTCATCTGAGATGTCAATCATCGTAATGATCAACAGAGATATTCACATCTCATCGAGTGAGTTTCCCTTCATAAAGATGGCCTAGGTTCTTTAGCAGCGAAGGATTTGCCAGGTATCGCCAAGATGCTGTTGTACTCAACTTATCTGTGTTTTCTTTCACATCCTGTCAAAAAAGTTGGTATTACTTTGTCAAAATGACAGACAGTGGTTACAAGATAAATTTTTGAGATGAGATCCAGTAAATGTTTCCCTCAAAGGGTTCCCCAAGCCAGGCGAGCTTTAAAACCCAATCCACACAAACTTTCAAATAAAACTGAAATCCTATCTTTTAAAATTAGAAATCTCCAGATGTTCAAAAAATAAATCCTACTTTACTATCAAGAAAAAAGTCATGTTACAAACAAAATTTAGCTCGAAATGTTTTGACGTGTTGTAAAAATTGGAAATGGAGTTCTTACCATATTCTTTGTAGCATATCGACTTAAAAACTGGAAAATTCTACATATCTTTTACCTTTTGGTTAGGATTGATAAAGAAAGACTCACCTCTTCGTTGCAGTGACAAATTCCTTGACTGTGGGCTCCTTGTATGACCGCTTATCGACATACTTAACTTTGAATTTTCGATGCGGTCTGCAAAAAAGAGATTTAATAGAAAAACTTACTGTAAAAAATTAATTATCTACAAATCACCATAAGTGACACATATTGGCCAATTGCCTGTAATTCATAAATTAATTGCTTTGAAAATATTATTGTAACGTCTTCACAAATACTCACAAACTTTTCGAATCATTACTACTACATGGCGAGCTACATCCGTTCAAGTATAACAGTGTTCAAAGGTTTTAATAACTTTATCGGTACTTTAAAGAAACTTTTCTGCTGCTGATGAAAAAGTATTCATAATGAAAGTAATAAGATAACTTATGTATAGCGGTCAAGCGAGGCGTAAATATGTGAGAAGGATTTGCAATTAAAGCGTAAGAAAATCGAGACCAAGACTTACTATCAACGACACTAAACTCCCGAAATCAGCCGAACAAGATTAGCAACTTACATCACTTTTCTCCTAGGCTCTATAAGAGAACGTTTTTCAAAGCTCTTTATTCTGTCAATGAACGGGTCTCCTTCAGGCTGCAACAAATAAACACATACATTAATGAGAGTTTTAAATATAGAAATTTTTTGAATACCCCTTGAAGCACCTTGGAGATTACTGCGCCCTTAGATATTGAATTTGTTACGATTCTATTTCAAAAACTATTCATAGAAAAGCATGATACCATTCCGAGTTCCCTAAATTGTTCAATACTATTTTCTTGACAAAACATTTCTTTTACTATCATTTGCTTAAAACTGGCCAACGTTAAAGAATCTGTACCTATTCCATAATAAACTTTTTTTACACGACTAAGACGATGGTGGTAAGGACTGAATCGACAATGAGATATACTCAAACTTACTCTTAGTCCTCTGAATGAGCCCGCTAACTCTTCACTCAGCTGAAAATCAATCTTCGGTTCTCTGTATCTTAAAACATGTTAAGGAGTTTATATTTTAACCTAAGTTGTTTGTCTGTTCTGAGAAAAAACATTGAATGTTAATCCAATTAGTGGTAACAAGTAGTGCAGCAAATCAAAAGGATCTTGCGTAGAAACATTTCAAATAAAAATGGGGTTAAATTTCATATGAATTAGATAGCATTATCTTGCAACCAGAATATAACCCCAAGGCAAGAAACGATCAAAATTATGAGGGATATTTTTTCCTTTCAGCTGACTAGCAAAGGGACTGCTCTTTTTTTAGGCCAGCCCTAGCGCAGTAGAAGTTGGCTGGACTTGCAGGAGCCGGTTTGTATGCCTGAGCGCCAAGCACAACCATTGGAGCAGAGTGATCAGGAAAACGCGAGTCCGGCTATTCAATTACCGGACACCACAGATTCAATTAACGGACACCACAGGATGACCATTAGATCGGAAAACAAGGATACTTGAGTCTTCCTAGCCTTTTCGGTTTGAGAGATTTTCGCAAAAATAGCTCTTTCTTCTGTCTGATCTTATCAGCCTTTTTGCTCTCGTCGTCTCGGAGCTCCTTCTTCAACTTCCTTAACCTGAAAATTTCATAGAAGAATCAGAACAGTTTGCAAACAAATAAGGATTTAAAATTAATGAAATTAATATGGGAAAATCAGCGGTTTTTACGGACATCAAAAGAACTATAAAATATTTCTGCTTGGAATTCTTTGAACGAAAATGTTTGAAATACCTAGAATATTTCCTTAGACTGAGCAAACTCTCAAAAAAATGGGCCTCGGCTCAGTATTAACTTTACATCAGATCTAGTCCTCCTAAGAAACAGTGGCACCTCATTGTAAACTTCATTGTCCTACCACAATGTACTTGCCAAAAAGTGACATTAATTTCACTTTCAAATTTTCTTTGAAGCCTGAAAATCAAACTAATTCTCCCAATAATTCGAAAAACATTACCTGTAAATATCATTTAAACGGAGCCTTTTTGACCTTTCCTCTTCCTTTACTCTGTCCTAGAATACAACCAATAAATTGCTGCAAGTAAGATTAAAACAGAGGCAATAAAACGACACTGAACAGGCATACTGGCTATCTAATCTAAGTCACTTTGAACGAAATGATAAGCAAACCTCCTTTCGGCGTTCCAATTCTTTTTTTCGTTGCTTCGTGGTTTTTCTGTCATCAGGGTTAACTGTTTTTGGTAGTATGAGAACATCCTCTTCTGGTTGCAAAACCTCTGCAAACTTCTTTTCTTCAGTTGGAATTAGCCCCTCACCCATCTCCTGAAGCCAGCTGGGCTGGATACAAAATGTTTTCAAGTAAATATTACAATGCTCCAATCATTAAAAAAAAATTGGAATTATAATTGAGAAAGGTTGCCAAAATTCACATTACATTTTTTATGCTAAGACAAAGAAAAAATGAAAATAGCTAGAAGAGCTGCAAATTGCCAAAAATATTATAGAAACATAAACATGTGGAAATAAACCTTGACTTCAAGCTTGATATTTTTCAAAAATTGGTGCTTTTTTTAACCATTTGAACTATGGACACCAGGATGATTTTTTACAAGTAGAAAATAAATGAAACTAACAAAAATAAATGCGTGCAAACAAAACTTTCTACACAGGTAAAAGGGTTTTTTACTTTTCTTGATTCAAAAGATTTACAACAAAATTAGATCAACCTTCTTTTTGAATTCTTCTTCTTCAAGGAACTTTAATTTATTGTGCAGCTTTTCTTTCTCATTAAGAAAAAGCTTCTGTTTTTCTAGAGCTTGGCCTAAAATGTCCTAGAAAAACAAAGGAATTAAATCAACATTCTGCCTAATCTGTGTCTGAAATTTTTGCAGCAAACATAGTTCAAAAATCTGCTGAAAAACATTCAGTCTGTAAATTACCAACATCTGGCTAAGGATATAGCGTGTGAGCCTATTGGTTTGTTCTGAAGCAAATCATCTGTACTCTTCATTCTCTTTCTTACATTGGCCATGGGCAACCTGTCATTTGTAAAGTTGTTATGCTACCCTCTACTTCTTTAAACATTAAGACACATTAAAAACAACACGAAGAGTCTTCAAAACATTTGAAACTAATTCACGCAAAGGAAATACAAGAAACTTGATATAGAATTTTGAGACCATATAAAAATGCTGATTGAGGCTGACTTTGATCCAAGACTCATTTTGTAGCTACAAAATGCAACTATAAACTAGCTTTCAAGAACTAAATTTTTTCTCTTCACATACCTGATGGTCCTCATACTCTGGGTTGTAGGATGCTCCAGGATGACAAATTTCAACCGATTTAAGAGATGAAGGCTTTGCACCAACAGATTTTGGTTTCTGTGCCAAAATACAAATAAAACTAAAAATTGAAAGCAAGTCTTTTACATATTACCTTCAACATTGACAAAATTATCTTAAAAAAAAGAGGGTAAAACTTAACAGAAAGTAACATGATGTGAAAATGCCATAAGAAATTTATAAAGCAAAGAAAACAAATATGAGCATTTGACCATCCGAACTCAAAACCCTAAATGCATTCAGCCTGTTGAAAAGTTCAAGTAATTGGGAAAATGGTTACTTGCCTTGCTTCATACCGTAAGGTTTAATAAAACTGAAAAAGTAACTTTTTATAAAAATAACCTTAGGTCGTATATCCTTTGTAGAGTCAATCCAGCTATCTCCTGAAAAGCAAAATTAATTGTCAAAACTGAGAGCTAGGAAGTGTTGTAAACAGAGAAATTCGAAATTATTGTAAATTAATAGTATGAACAAAGGCTTGGTGACAAATAGATTAGAAAAACATACCATAAAAATTATCATTTAAAATGTTTAGCTCTTTAAAGGCTTATTTAATACATTGTTCTTTCTTGTTACTATACTTTTTGCTCTGAATGTAAAAGTTTGACGTCAGGAAAAGGTAAGTTTTTGAATAGGCAAGAAAAGGTCATGAAGTCTCCAAGAACAAATTTATTTCTGAGTGCCAATTCACAATGTAGTAACAATAACCCCAATGATTACCTTCCACTATAGATGATCTAGCCCAAACATCAGTATTAGCTTTGACCACTTTTTCAAGTAGCATTTGTTCTTTCATCTTTTGAGATGCTCGTCTTCTTTGTAATCTTACTTTTCTGGGCACAAATTCTTCTTCATCTGAAGATTGTGCTAATTCATTTGTATCTTTTGATACCTCTGTTTTACCTGTCTGAGCAGAACTATCTAAAAAGGCGAAATGAAGCAATATCTCTTATTTAAAGGTGAATTCTATTATGGATATACTTCTGTGATTTAGTGTTCTACCACCAGATTATCATCCTAACATAGAGTTATTAGAAAAATAAGTTCAAAACAATAGTACCTCAACACCTCTGAACCTACTTGAATACTCAAAGAAAAGAATATGGGAAAAATTATGAAATTCAACTTATTTACAAACACCTTTCAGAAACTGTAACCTTAACTTTCCCTGTAACCTTAATACAAAATTGAACAAAAACAAAAGCATCCTACCATTTTCTGCCTGTGTTTTCTTTTCGATAAAGAAAAGGTCTTCATCTGTTTTTTCAGAAATAATTCCACTGAAATAAGAAAACATCCAATCAGTTTGAGCCAATTTGAATTTATTTTTACATCCATTATATCTAGTAAATATTCAATGAATTATCTAAAAATACTATTTACCTAACAAAACTATACAAAGTTGCTTGTCTTAAATCAGACAACACAAAAAAGATTTTTTTCACTAACTTCCGTATGTATAATTTGTTGCCACCAAATTCTGGATAGTTATACCTACAAGCCATGGGTTATTAATTAATATCTATTCATGTCAATTTGACTTGTAGTTTCTGAGCAGTATTAAATATGAATTTTGCATATTTATAACTGCTATCCTAAGCCCTGTTCTTGTGCATGTTTTAATAGCAATGAGCTAAGAACAATGGAGATCGTACATTATGGCCAGGCCTTTTCGTGATGAAATTTTTGCAAAGGCGGCAAACTGCCTGCATGGTTCAGCTTACGAGGGCGATTGGAAAATACCATTCTTTGTAGACAGAAAGAGTTCTTCTTTTCCTTGGGCTCTTCTAGAGTTAGATGTTAAGAAACGCTGATTGGTCAATTATAACCAATCACACGTTCTTCTTGTCACCCTCTAGTGGTTTTGATCTGCAACTGGCTATTTATTTTGTCAGCTTTTGGTTATTTTCCGATGTTTGCATGCTCAGAGGAGTGTTGGACGAAAAAGTACTTTAAGTATGCAAAAACTTGTTCCGCTTTTCATTGCCATTGTTAAAATTTATAATGCCAAAAAAGAGAAAATGATGCTTCAACTCATTAACAACTTGACCTTACATATAGGAATACCGTGACTTTTAAGAACTGACAAAGAGAAAACATGTTTGACCAGCTAAGTAAAAAAATAAAAGATAAGACTTGAAATCAATCAAAGTTCGCTTTTTTTCAAGTTCTTCTTCAGAGTATGAATCATAATCTAATTCCAACTCGCTTGAAATGTTCTCTCCCTCATCCTCCCTGATGGCATCGTCTATGTTTTCATATTCTTTTGGAGCCTCAACGCAAAGCCTTTTACTTTGAGGCTCCTCTACAACAGCCTTTCGATTTTTCTCTAAATAAATATCAACAGCCCGTTCTAGTTTCAAATTGAAAACTGAGTACTGAATTGAATAATAGAGACAGCAAAAATAGCCACATGTTCGTCCTTTCTCTTGTGGATGAGAGAGCGATCGCCCACGTAAAACGAAAGGCCCAATTATGGCTTTGGTGTTAACTGTTATGGGATTTGTACAGGGAAAGATCAGTCAAATTGTCTTCCCTCTTACCTCCACCCATCGATTCACAAGTGAATTATTGTTGTCTATTTAAAGTATCCAGTCAACCATAAACACTTCTGAATGAGCTTTTTAGTTAGATTATGAAGTTCATGAGAAAAAGCAAACATTCAATTTCAATTAGTAGTTAAATTTCATTTTTTTTAGATTATAGATAGATATACATGCAATCCTCTTCAGAAGAAATTTGAAAAAAATCAATGTGATTCAAATGTTGGGTGATATAGCCTTTGTAGATCTACAATTCGTCACAGACAGGTAGTTTCTGTAGCTATAGAGATCATTATCAAAATACAAACTCTTTGTATTTTCCTTTTTAAAAACTTCCTAAGGCCTGGATCATTTCAGGTAAAAAATAAAGTACTGGAAATCCCACTGTCCCATCATGTGAACATATCCTCGTTTTACCATGAGCATTTCATACAGCCTCTACTTCCCTTAGCAAGCCAGCACATGTCTGGTTAGGCCAAATCCTTACTTGGCAATTTGAATCAACTCTTTAATGGTCATCGATTTTCAGTGAATGAGCAAATTTTATCTGCCATTCAATTAATAGTGTGAATGATTTCATAGACCCAACCGATAATCTTTGATACAAAAGCGAATGCTTTATACAGGTTGGCGCCATTGCGAGCGTTATATTCGGTACTGCAGGGCAGGGAGACAAGTGTTATTTTTAAAATTATTTAACCGGTTATTTTGCAACATTTGTGATGTTTCCGCACAAATCTACGAGGTAGAAAATCATTCCCCGCGCACAAAAAATACTTTTCAGTCTCATCGCGAACTGGAGAGTGCCCATTTGGCAATTTACTGCAGCGCGTATGTGGCGAAAAGCTATTACCCAGATCTCTCTTGTCTCCTGAGGTCATCCAAATGTTCTTCCACATCTACAATGTCAGTTTTCTTTCTCCAACTTTTCTTTCTCTTCATACTCCCTTTCTTTTTCTTACTGCCAATTTTTTCCACGTTTTCGTGTTCCTCGGCCATGTTGTATTATTCGTTAGCCTCGCTCAGATGATTGCTTGCCTCGACTTCAATAATTCTTTCTGGAATCAATTATTGCATAGAATCACCGCTGTACTGATTGGAAATGTAACGAATGGTTGAAACAAAGAAGGCAGGGTAAAAAATGACAACAAATCTTCTACATCGAGAGGTAACAGCCATGCCCGGTGCATCAGACTTTTGAAGAAGCAAAGGCACTGCTTTTTTAGAAAAATGACGTCATTAGTAAAATGACATTGCTTTCGTTGGGCGACGCCATTGGTTAAGTTGTGTTGATTTCATCAAGTGCCGTTATCAAATGATGTCGTTACCTGTAAATTCTGTGGTACAGTCCAGTCGTTTAAAAGAATGCAAGCTAACATGCATTGGTAATTGTAAGAATAGTCGGTACAGTGAATTGACTCCAATATATTCGTTTTACCAAAATGTCATGGCAAAGTCATAGAGTTTTTTATAACTCATTGTACTACTGCGCTACCATTCTACATCAAATAAAATACATGACAGTGACTCTGCTGCTTAGAAAACATTTAACGACGTGGTTTTAGTTCAATGCAACTAAAATTCTGCACAAGCTCCACCCCAATGCAATCAGCTAAACCAATACGCGTGTCTTGCACCATTAATTACACTCACTCTATCACTCATAGCTACACTGCAGTGAATACAACATTTATTTACCTCAATAGATTATTTTGTACATTTTATCAGCTTCAAATAAAAATGGTGCTCTTACATAGTCTAATGAACACACGTTCAAATAAGTACTCTAAACTTTGAAGCCATCATTATAAAATTAATGTGGAGTTCACAAGCCAGAAAATGAACTTGCCTTAAGGACTGTGCTATTCCAAGCTTAAATTATAAAGTGGTAAGTTTGAATAGTATCAATAAAAGGTTTCTGACTTTCTTATTTTTGTGTTATAGTTCCTTTACTTAGCTTTGTGATTCAGCAGAATGAGCGTCATTTTAACTAGCTCTTTCGAACAGTCAAACAGATTTGCAAAGAGCAACAGCTATCACTAAAAAGCCAGGCTACTTTTCCTTTTGTCTCTGGTTTAGATCACGAGTGGGGCTAACAAGGAGGGCGACAATCTTTTCAAGGACAAGATTTGAAAGAGGCGTCAAAAGAAGGAAGAATGTTGGGAAGGAATTTATTATTTATAGAGGAAGATATTTACAGAGGCTTCACATGATCTTTCTGGAAGCTTACAATGATCTACAGATATTATCGTTTCGATTTTTGATCGCACCCTGGCCAGTCTCCTCTTTTAAGCAATATGTTGATCATTGTTGTGCAAGTTGGTAGCCAGCATGGAAATATAAAGACCCTCTGCTTGGTCTGCATCTACTACAGGCTTCTCGTTTTCTTGGAGTGTAACTTGTCCAAATTCACCAGCCTTGCATGGCGAAATATCTGCAGCTATGTTTGCAACGGAATTACCACTGGGTGGGTTAGGCTCTTGTAAATAGCCACTCTCGGTACTTTCTACTTCTCTGCTGTCAGAAATCTTCTGTTCATCGAATTCAGCATCCTTGCTCAATAAACAGACCTCTGATACCGTTTTAGATGGTGCTTTAAGGTCACAGGCTGCCAGGTAATTTGTGTCCTCCTCTTCTAATACACCCATACCATTGAAGTGATCGACACCTGTGCTTGGAAACTGCATGAAATCTGAATGACCAGGTATTACAGGCGTTGAGTTTCTTCGTGTTCCGACATTAGGCTTTTTGAACGATTCGATCATCGGCGGTGCTGCACTTTCAGAACATCTTCTGTCTTGCCGGATAAACTTTTTTTGCTCAAATGGTGGTGAATTTGGTTGTGAGTTTTTTACATCAACCTTGGCCCTTAACTGGCTGGACTGAAGGGTCTGCTTTGAATGGCTTGCTGGTCGGTGGCATATTCTTTCTGAGATTATCTTCCTCCGCGGTTCCCCCGGAGCTTTCAGCTCAGAAGGTGCAAGATATTTTTCACCCTCCTCTTCTAATATGATATTGCCATGTTTAATTAATGGGCTTGACGAAGGTGAATTCAATGAGTGTTGCAACTTTGAACTTTTGATGCTTGCCAGCGGATGATTGGCGAAAGTGAGTTCTACCGGGAGAGAGGCTCTTCGTTGCTGTTCGGAAGGTTTCTTGAACGAATTGATAACTGGAGGGAGAACATTTTCAGACATTCTTCGGCCCGCACTCATCATCACTTTTCGCTCAAGCGCAGCGTCTGAAAACAAGGAATTCCTTAAGGGCTGAAAGCAGGGTAATCCTTGAAAGTTAAATTGACTGCCTTGGTTTGAAGCGGCTTCTGGCGGTGCTGTGGATTGCTCGAGTATTTCACGAAACACGCTCTCCTCGATTACGTCGTAAATTGCTTCATGATCTTTCTCTGGCTTCTCTCTAAAAGAAGCACAAATGTCAATGAAAGATATATCTTTGACAATTAGTGTTGGAAAACAAACGAAAAAGTTTCAGGTCGGCCTACAAAAATTTCTCTTAAACTTTTGTTACAGGAATTAGATTAGTCGCGTAATTGTCTGACTTGCCTTCTGCTCGTTCTAAGAAGTGAAGAAGCACAGCAAGATGCATGGTGCGAAACATGGCCTTGTGCATGTCAGACCTTGCCTTGCCTCAAATCGTCCTACTTGATCTTAGAAATTCTGATTTACGCAATTTTGATTATAACTTGAAAGTTGAGTGTTCTTTCCTTGGAGTTTTGCAGAAAATATTCACAATGAAGTGCATTCGACGTTTTTTATGTTCCGTGTTTAAATCACATTATATACCCACGATCAAAACGTTAAAAAGTAATAATGATGGTTGAAGAGAGACAACCTTCGCTTGGGACAAGCTCAGAAGGCTTTAATTCTGCTTCTAATGCAGCCCTGACATAATTACCTGCAGAGACAGTCAATTCAATGCCTCCTCTGCTTGCATTACAAATCGGCAATGTTTTTGCCTGCCTGCTTTCGGCGTTGAAAGCACCAAGGTGAACTGGGCAATGGTCAAATGATGGATTCTCTTTCCCTACTTCTGGACGTGCAATTATCTCTGTGGAAGGACCAGCTGGCAAAGGCCGTCTGTTCAGCGGACCATGACGGACGTATACGTTCTCTGCTTTGTCACGGGGCGATGACACTCCGTTTAGAACGTTTGGCTCCTCTACACTCCGCTTTTTTCTAAGCTTCATCACTACGCAAATTGTCACCATTACAAGCAACAGGCAAGCAAAACAGCTTAAGGCAATTATGATGGCTTGTGAATGATCGGGCTTCGAGACACTGGGGCTTGCTTGACCGAATAAATTGGGACCTCCAGTTGTTCGTGAACTTGGCTGCGTTGAAGGAATCCCACCATCTAGGATTTACCAAAGAAAGTTAATCATGACATGTTACAAATGGCTCTCTGAAGTTTGTAGCTTAACACAAACACGGTGAAAATACCGCCAAATTCAACTTAGAACAGGCTTCTAACATTTTTCATTTACCATTCCCTAGTGTAAGTGTCTTTGAAAGTGCTGCAAATTTCTTGCAAAGCATCCTCACCCCCTTTTGATGAAGTTGAGCTTGCACTGGTAGAAATTGTCCTCGCATTGACTGCAGTCGTAGTTGAAGTTAGCCTCGTACTGACTGCAGCCGTGGTTGAAGTTGGCCTCGTACTGACTGCAGCCGTGGTTGAAGTTGGCCTCGTAGTGGCTGCAGTCGTAGTTGAAGCTGACCTCGCATTCACTGCAGTCGTTGTTGAAGTTGACCTCGTATTGACTGCAGTTGTTGTTGAAGTTGACCTCGTATTGACTGCAGTCGTTTTTGAAGTTAGCCTCGTATTGACTGCAGCCTGGTTGAAGTTGGCCTCGTAGTGGCTGCAACCGTGGTCACTGGTGAGGTCGTGATTGGCTGCGTTGTTGGAATTGCTGCAATGAGTGAATCAATTCCATTTTATTATGAATACAAGCTGCATTCAAAGCCATGATTATGCTTTCCTTGACTATCTTTTAACTTTAGATATGCATAAAAGAACGCAGAATTAAGATCTCTAGATTTTCCAACAAAATCGAAGTTTTCCACTTTCTTTACATTTTTGATAAATATGGCATAAGTAAATGGAGCACAACGATGATAAATACCCATACACGTAGACAAGGCAAATAGAACGATTTTACATTCTCTAAAGCCATTTCAAGAAAGAAAAGATTCTTAGATATCGAATTCTTTCGTACCCTTTACCAAGTCGAAACGCAGCCTCAGTTCGTTACAGCCAGCGTAAATCACGATCTTAGTTCCATTAGCAGGCCGATGTGACCCGTTCAGTGGGTGAATGCATTTGTCAGTCTCTAGATGCTTCAAGGAGCTTCCACTTGTTTGAGCAATGCTGTCTGCGGAGGCACATCTGGACTGCAGTTTCAAGAAGGAATTATCGACTTTGCCAAGCGCAACCGCGCATTTGAGAGAGTCGACGTGAAGGAGAGAGCCGTCGTCATTGAACGCGAAGAATTCGTTGCAGGAGCTTGTTAGGACCAAGTAGTCATCGTGGTTACGAGAGACGCAAAGGCCACCATAGTGATGTCTGATAAGGAAGAAGTCCCTTTCACCTGCCGAATAGGAGGGATCGTCAGTTAACGAGGATTTAGCACTATGATTGGCAATCGATCTTAGTTATTGAGTCCTAGTGCTCGATGCTTGGGAATGTTTTTCTAATGATTTCAAGGATCAGGAGGTGTGAACCTTTTGTGTTTATTAAAGATCGCTTTGAGTTTTGTAGGGAAGAGATTCACGGCTGCAGAAGTTATGAAGGCATTGCAAAGAATGTCAATTGGTACAAACCGCTGTTAATGCACGGGCCACTCCGTACAAAAACGTCATCAATTGCAATGTCACCTCTGAATCCTAAACCAATAACTCCTTCAAAAACAACCTTCAATAAAGAAGATGTCAAAGTAAAGAAGATTTCCAGTTAATCAAGTCAAGTCAGCATATATCTTTTAAAAAAAATTCAGTACGCTGCTCACTAGATCTAATTGTTGCACTATGTAAAGAAATTGCTGGCTATTGAAGCATGGTGCTCACCACCGTACTGTTTCTACTGATCTTTAGATGGGCCTGAAGCCATTCGTTGCCTTGCTGCCCAATTGCACTCCATGATGGAGACCCACGCAAACTTGTAGCCGAATTCTTTAGGTACACATTCAGCCTACCAATCTGAGTGCCAAACATGTGGTACCAGAAGCTCAAGCAGCTGCCTTCTGCCTGCAGCCCAGTATACCTTTTTGATATTCGAGATACATCACCTAATTTTCTCGGAATCGACGACTCGATGTACAAATAATAACCTGTAGGTGAAAAAGATACTTGCAGATAAGAACATGGTTGCTGTGTTTGTTGTTAAAATCTAACCCGCCGCGCCGTATGCACGCAGATTAGATTATAAAGTGTGATACTCGAGAAGTTCTTCTAGCCCTAAAAACTCTAAAAAATAATCGTTTCTTACCATGAATAAGATCTTTCTAGCAACATAAAGCATTTTCTTTTACGATAGGCAGCATGTGATTTAAAAAAAATTAGTTTTAAAGATTTGCCTACAAACATTCTTTCTAGGATCTTGTTATCTTGTGTTCCACCAAATTTATAACAAGCCCTGCTTTCCATCATATTGCAAAATGGCTTTATTTTGTACAGATTTTTGCAGTGGGCTATTACAGTTTAGTACCATATTAAAAACGTTTGGAAAACTGCATAGTTAGTATACAGCACTTGATCGAATACTACATAAAAGGTTTCGAAGGTCTGACAATCTGTTCTGGTTTTAAAAAATTAGTGATGCAACAAATTTGTGCCCCATTAGTTAATCAGGTGCCAACATTTTATGGAAGATTACTAGCATGCAACAGTGTAGATTTTCCAAAACATGGTAGTTTTAAATTCTTCCCTTTTAAGAATATACTTGCCTAGGATTGATTGAAAAAGCATAACTAATTGCTAACAACAGACGCTTTTGTCTCTCACCTACTACGGTCTCTGTCGAATGATCAATTTCAGGACCGGTAGTCCAGCTGGCTGTTTTGCCGCGATTTCTTCTCCAGTTGAAATGATCTGCTTCATCCTCTACGTATCCACACTTGTCTACCTCAAAGTTGCAAATTCCTACGAACGACCGTAAAAAATGAGTCTAACCTAGCTACAGATGCAATCTGCTGTTAAGCTACAGTGGCGTCTGTAAGGGGAGCCCATATGCTTTATACATAGTTTTTGATGTGAGCTGCTTTGACATTCTCTCTAAGCTTCCACATGCATTAATTCTTCACTTTAAATTCTTAGAAACAAGAAGATTCAAATCACTTTAAAACTATTAGTACAATTTTAATAGAATATCCGTACACTAATGTCCCGGGACTGTCTGTGCCACCCCCCCCCCAGTTTTCAAAGCTTAAAATCGCCCCTGTGCCCAAACACAGTAAAGAATGCTTTCTAAGGATGCCTTACATTTCCTCCACTTTTCTTAGAAATAATGTGACACAACATAGAATGATGGCACCAGAATACCTTCGATACATTGCATATATGAATAAGTAGGGCATTACATTGCGTATCATCCACGATAAAACTTGGGCTCAGAACCTCTCCAACGTATTTCATTTGCATCTAAGTTGTATGTGGTTAGCAGTTGTGAAAGCAATGGTTCTGGCTTTTGCATGACTTAAGTTTGCGTCAAAACACTAAGAAATGAGGATGCTAAACGTCTACTAAATAGCATTGCATAGTCTTTGAAAATGAGTGAAACATCACGTAATAAGTCAAATAGAGCAGTAGAAAAGTTCTAGTGTAGACAATGATAAAAGTTCTAGCTATTTGTATTTATTTAGACAGAATCATACTAGAAAAAGTTAAAAATTACTTCAATCAACTATTTGTATAGCAATAATCTCACCTGATAGGAGACTTGGAGGCTGTATGGCTGAAACATAATCATAAGTCTCACATTAAAAGAAGTAGAAACAGTTTGGGAAGGTAGAAAAAAGCAAACGAACATCTGTCCTCTCATTTCCATTTCCGATGGGCTCTTGAGCACACAAGAGTTGTCCCTCTACGTTGAATTTGACTATCTATTTGCTAAAAATGGTTCCCGTCGATTTTACTAAAAGGGAATCCTGTAAGCTGTATTTATTACACATGTGATAAAGATGCGTTTGAAGTATGCAGAGAAGTGAGTTAAGAAACATAATTAACTTGAGAATGAAAGTCATTTGAAAGAGGGTTCACATGCAACTTTTATTTTTAAACATTTACAAGAATCCTGTAAGCTGTATTTATTACACATGTGATAAAGATGCGTTTGAAGTATGCAGAGAAGTGAGTTAAGAAACATAATTAACTTGAGAATGAAAGTCATTTGAAAGAGGGTTCACATGCAACTTTTATTTTTAAACATTTACAAGAACCATTACAAAAAAATCTAAACAGAACTATAATTACTGCTGTTGTTGATAGACCTATTCTAGCACTGATGAAGATTAGTTCGTTCCTGATATGTTGTGCAAATATTTACATGCTATGGTTATATAGATATGATTCAAGAACTTACCATACGTTAGGTAACTTAGAACAAATCCACGATGCAAAGTGGAGCCTAGTGCCCGGCGGAATCTGATGTGGATATACCTTTTACGTGTCAAAAGGACTATGGGTTGGTAGTTGCAGAGTGCCCCAGAAATGGCCTGACTTGTGGTGTATGTCGATGTTGGGGAGTCCGACCCTGAAACACAAATGTAGAGTTGATATGAAAACTGTTGATTTGATTTGGGCTCCCTCAAAGCCCTTGATGAACAATAAAATACCATGATGCATGATGGCCGGGGCGTTTATTTAATTCAACATACTAGGAGGGCTTCTAATCAAGAAGGGCGTTTGAAGAGAGGCGTTTATTGAATTTTTTCACTCCTCCTAGGCAATAAATACGTTTAAAAAACATCTTATGATAATCGCACTTGGCGTGAAACTTTGAGTAACAACTAAATAAGTCTATTTCCAGAAGTATAATGCTAAAAAACATATAAATATCCAGTTCAAAGCGAGGTTCAAAGTCATCATGAATATCGTCTTCCTCGGATAGAGCAACTTTGCCCTGTTTGTTTCGAATACACGCCCCTCTACAAGAGAGGGGGCGTTTATTGAGCGGCATTTATTCGATGGGATGTTTAAGAGAAGGGGGCATTTAATCAACGCATTACAGTAGTAGATAAAAAGTAAGCCTTAATGTGAACAATAAATAAGCAAGAATTCAACAGATTTAGCTGGCGACATGCTCCAAAAAACCCAGAAACAAGAACTATAATATGCTAATATCGTTGCGAGAATAATAGACATTAAAAATGTAGAAAATACTTTTTGGATTATTTTCAACATGAAAAATCATGTCCTTTGATCGGTATTTTCACAATGAAATTCTCCATCTGTTGTTACGTGAATTCTCCGTCATGTTATTTCAAACCACTAATGCCACTTCTAAGTGAAGCATCGAGAAAGAGGTGAAAAGTCTTACAACGTGCAGCGTTTTCTAACTACACCTGAATAAAGTTTTGCTGCGTAAATGGCCAGGGAGCTAGTGGCTGCTGCAGATGGAAATAAAGGTGTTGGCCTGCAGAAAAGTGTGAAGTGTAGGAAAAAGCGATCTAACAGGCAATGAATAAGCAATAGGAAGAGCAAAGAGCGGGATGGGAAGACAGAGAAACAAGGTTGTGACTATGAATGCCAGATATTGTTTGAAGTTGTCGATACTGCCTTACCTCGCACAGCAACATAATCATATGACCTACAAAGCAAGTGCAAATCCATAAACACAATTCTGGTCTCCATTCCTGCCGATGTTGATATTCTGTAGAAGCAAGATCTAGAGCTTCGACGATACGATCTTGGGTAGCCCGCAGAATATATGATACCACTACCAAGGTAATTGTTTGTATTGCTGAAAGAAAATAGAATTAAGGCTATTCATAGCACTTCATAAGTTTTTGCTAAAACGTTTTCCTCCTATTGTGTGAAGTATTCACATTTTGCCTTCAATTGTCCACGGCTATATTTGCAACTGTGTAGAGCAAGGAAAGCATGCTCCGAAAATGTTTGATAAACTCATTAAACATGCCGTGTTGACAAAGAAAGCTTGCTTTAACATTCATTTCAAGTTCTGATTGATAAAAATGCCCGAGACCTTTGGAGAGAAAACATTATAGAGAGAAAACTCGCAGCTTGTGAGCCCTATTAGGAATGTTTTTTTCTTAATTTTACTTAGAATACATTTGTAAGTCATCCAGAAGTCAATTATAATTGCAGTTTAACAATTTTCGACTTTTTTGAAGGAAAATCAAGTCTCGATTGGCCTAAAAATTTGAAATCACATCTATTAAACCAAACAGTCTGTGTCTGCTTTCATGAAGCCTCGATAAAGCATTTTGGATGGAACGACAAGCAATATTATTCAGCACGAAACAGGTTAAAGCCACTTACTAGCAAGCTGTAGTGAGGTAAGAGCCCATGTAACTTGATTGTCGACTTCTAAGCCTGAATCTGAGGTACAGGTCAGCATTTTTCCTTGATATGTACTTGATTCTCATTGCTCCGTCTATCGAGAACATGTAATTCATTTTATAGCCTCTTGTGTTTGAGGAGCAGAACTTTCCAATGCTTGCGTATTTCCTGAAAGGTAAACTGGCCTGGTAAGACTTTTCCCTTTAAAGGACGCGTTTTACCACGAGAAGGGCAACTCTACTGGAAGTGGGTCAACCAAGATAGGCCTGGTTGGTCTGTTTCTAAGTCAGGAATGCGTTACAGCCATGCCAATTCATCTTAGACATGTCGTTCAAAACATATGTCATCTTCTTAAAAATGGGCAACAAGGTACGCTTGGGCTCACATCGTTCGAATCGCACGGTCAAGCGTAATAAATGGACACAAATGAGAATTCACAGATGAACATATCGGCATCCACGCCATTTTGGAATGCAAAACAGTACTGGTTGAAATGGTTTGGATTTGATACCATGCTAAAAGCAGAAACAATATAGGGCCCTCCGAAAAACGTTCGGTCTTGACCAACTGATTCGCACCTTTAAAAGACCGTAAATAGCTTGCTTATTCTATTCCAAAGTCCAATTATCCACAGAAGTATATTCTGGCTGCAAGCCGTGCCAGTAATAACGGAAAAGAGCAAGAAAAATATTTGGTCTTTCTTTAATGAAGATATTACACAAGCGTTGCCACACATTCATCTAACGCCATAACCGAAACGCTGATAAAACCCGTCGTATTCTAAAGGAAACAATTAACTGGATAAATTACTGTTGAATTCATAACCCCCACCCCCCCCCCCCAAGGGACATCGCGAGAATGCTGATTAATCTAAGCCGGAGGCTTTTCATCGGTTTCCGTGCACCGGTATCGCACAGATCTGGTCTATAATACTTAGCATGCTACCAATTTGGATAGTTCCGAAATCTAAAATGAACTGAAAGATGAGTTCCTTGTACAAATAGTAAAAATTGAATAGGCGTATTGACAAATTTAGAGCATAAAGCACATATTAGGTGGTTAAGATGTGAGAAATTCCCCGTAGTTAACACAAAAGTACTTATGCGCCACCACTGCAATAGGGAGATGTTCGCTGGTACCCAAAGTTACTGAACATTTGTTTAAACTCGATTAAAAACGTGAGCATGCATGGTATAGGTAAGTGGAAAGTTGACCACACTCGCATGATTTTGCCCCACCGAGCAAAGCCCCCTCAAATTCGTCATGGCCGTTTAAAAAGTTTGAGCCAGTCGCCACTTTTGGTACCTCTGACCTTGATTCCGATTGCGGAAGGATTTTAAGAAAAGTACCCCTCTACACTCCAATGCCAAACAGTGTGACCTGATTGCAGCTGAAACTGTACATCATTTGTTCCATATCGAACGGCAGTACTGACTCGAAGCAATCACGGTGGCTAAGTACAATCAGACTCTACATCAAAACAAGGTGAGGCATCATCTGTCCCAATTTTTGGTTAAATCGAACCGCGCAAACTGAGAAATTGCCGACTCTAAATCTAGTAAACACTAACATATTTAAAAAACAAATGGACAAAAACTCCTACAATTTCAAGGAATGAGACTCCATTTGAGTGCCTTTCTCTGTAGGCAATATCTTATGTTAACAGATTCGCTAATAGAAAGCTATCATAGTTCTAAAAATCCCAATTTTAAGACGTCAGCAATAAAACTTTAAGCTTTGTGTACCTGGTGATGAACACTTCGACACTGTCCTGTGAGCACTTTGGCATCGACCCTTGAACATTGAACGTTAACCAGTAGACTTCAAGAAAGTAAGTTGTGCTCCAAAAGACGGGCCGTATATTCCAGACGTAATGTCCATTGTCAGAGGTGGGGGCCTTGCGTATGTACTGGAAACTGGTCGTAGCACGGTATTCCTTCACCTTGAATGCTTGGTTGGCATTGTACAAACCAAACACAAGACAAAAAGCAAGCCATGTTTGCGCCATTGTGCCGCTGGACTGACTAGGCCCTTTCACCTTCTCTTCTGCCGCACCAGTTCAAGCAGTGAATGCAAATTTCAGTATTGAATGTTAATTTTTAAATGTATATATGATATAAACTGATGCAAGAGTATCATGAAGTAAGCAGCAACGTTTGAAGTTGAATAGTGGTCAATTTTCAGCTATTTACACCTTTCACGTTATACGACCGTGTACCTTTGAAGCCTAGAGCAAAAGCTGCCAATTTTTCCTGTATCACGGGCTAACGCATGCAGTTTGACTGAAATTTGCTTATTTTCGTGCCGACGATTGTCTTTTGAATCGTCCAATGATTTTCCTATGCTTCTGGGGAATCTTGATGCCGAAAGCGGAAAAAACCTCGTGAATTCAAGCCTTTTGTGCGTAAACAAAAACCCTTTCATTACAATTTCAGTTTCAATATGAGAAAGAAAATTTTCCTCCATGATTATGATATGTGATGTCCCTATAACGTCACACTACTAGTAGACAATGCCTTTAATTTGTATCAAGGCTTGTTTACGAAAAGCGGAAAGTATGCTGTTTTAGATATCATTCATCAGAAGTCACAGACTCAGAGCAAAGCTCGAGAATTCGATGAATGGGTACTCAAGCCTTTCTCGAAGATATGGACATGATTATATAAATAATGTTAAATGGCCAATGAATTTGTGCATAACACCCCATTTGAGACACAACTCGTAGCCATTCTTAATATACGAACCATCTATCATTTCTTTTAACATAAACACCGTTTCACCAGTTCGCAGATATCCGTTTGTCCATCTAGTCGTGTGGGGTGGATTCATTCGACACAAAACATGTTTGAAAATTTATACAAAAGGCAACTTGTTCTAATCCTGATTTTATAAATAGAATATAAAGCAAAAAGAATCGATCAACGGAAGGCTCTGGTATTCCTATAATCAATTTTGCCTACTGATGAATTTTATCCCAAGTTGATCGATTACCGAGTATTGCAAACCCCAATGACGTCACCGTCATAATTTTTATAACCTCTTCTAAGCTTTCCCGTATAATTATTAGCAGACAGACTCTCGTTACAAATTTCAGATTGCAAAGATATTGTTACATCCTACAGCCTCCACACCAAGTTACATCCATTTCAGAACGAACTATTCCTTCAATCTTGCTTTGCCCTGCAAAATTCAGCATGGAACTACGGTCATTCGTAGATGCACGTTTGCATTTAAGCATTGTAGCAAAACAATCAATTATGCCATGCATTGTCTACATGTTTTGCTGTAGGACAAAGGCACAGCAATATCATTCTATGCTTCAAAGTCTTTGTTAATTTCTCTTGCAGCGTAAATCGCGGCCGATCAACTTCATCAAAGCGAAGCATTTGTTTACGAGCTTTAAGACTTATTTAAGCACGGCAATCTTGTAGTCGCAATCTGTACAGAAATGCTTTCGAGTTGCAAACATTACGCTTTAAGCCAGCCTGTTTGGTTTCGGCCAAAGCCAAGTGGAACGAACAGCCGGTTGCAGTTTACAACCCGCCCCAGCAATTCTTTGCTGCTTCCACTTGGAGAACGTGACGGAAAGGATGCCATCCAATTCAACGTAAACATTTGCCAAAGCAAGTGAAATGAACAGGTGGTTCAAAGATCAGAAGACATGCGAGGACTAAGCATGATTTGTTACAAACAAGACGCAGTGGAAATCTGGAAATGAAAAAGTTGCAAAGAAAAACAGAAAACAACAGGCGGGTTTTGCACATGAATCTCGAGCTAGCATTGCCAGAAGGAGCAGCCGCATAAATGCTCGCTGCCATTGTAGCAGAATACGATAATGAGGATTGAGCCAAGTTACTCTGGCAAGGCCTATTTTGCATTCTGAGAAGCCTTTCCCCCGAAATTATCTAGGATCAATCTGGCTCTATAGATTCGCTGTCACACTCCTTGAAAGTATCGAAGAGACATTCTAGGGAGTTTTTTTTTTCAAAGTAAATCGCATGTGTTAAAGAGTTGGTCAGCGGTTTTGTGCCGAGGGTGCTGGCATGGTTGGATCCGCTGGTCCCGAAATAACTGGGCGATGCAGACGTGCGTTTAGGCCGTAGTTCTGGCAGAAATCGAGAAACGGACCATCTGGCAACAAACCCCAGAAGAATGGCCCGGTCGCCGAGTGGAACCGTTGCACAAACACCGGATAACAGCGAGCAAAAGACAATGGAAGATAAAGAGGATGGCTATGAACAGAAGAACACTTGCAGAAAAGTAAACTTGTTCGAAAAAATCGTCGAGAAATGTGAAAACTTGATCTTATTTAGCTTATTGCATCTCCAAAGGTCACCGTTGGAAACTCTAATTGGGCCAGGGTCCTCAACAAGCTTCGGATACATTTTGGTTCATGCATGCTACTTCGTCATTGTATCATTCATTCCGATTGCTTACGTCATTGCTAATTTGCCCGGCATCAGGTCGTACATAGGGAGGGATGTCAATATTTGCGTGTTTGTCGAGAACCCAGGCTCTTGTGGGGAAATCGTTTCAAACATCTTTGCCAATCGATTCGGCTTCGCAGTGGCCAGTCTCTTCGTGTTCATGGCCTTGATTACCATGAAATGCTTCGCGAGAAACGAGCAAGTTTTGCCCGCGTTGAACAATGGATTTTGGATACTGAAGCTTTCACTCATCTTTTTGGTCTCGCTCATTGCCTTTTCTATTCCTCCGGGGATCTTCGACGCAATTTGGCACTACCTATGCACGGCAGCATCATTCCTGCAAACTATCTGCTTAACATTTCTGCTAATAGACTGGACTAGAGACGTGTTTATCAACACACAGAATTCTAGCAAAAAACAGACAACTACGAGGGAAATTGCCTTGAAATATTTGTTGACTGTCATCTTGACATTACTCTCGGTCACCGCACTAATTTACACAAGCTACAGATCTCTAAAAGAAAATGGCCTAACTCTGAACACAGTTGTACTGCTGATGCTACCTGTAAAATTCGCAATATGCAATTGCTTTCTTTCGGAAAAGGACAAAGGCTCCATAGCACAAAGTGCTGTTATTTTGAGCTACCTTGTGCTTCGTCTAGGCCTCTTATTAGAATACGAGGCTGACAAGGGTCTATCCCTCCTTGGTATCTATTTGTTCATAGACACAATTGTTAAGCTGATCACGCTAGTCTACGCGCTGTCCCGGGAAATGTTGCCGACTCATTATAGATTCGGAGGCGCTCAAATGCACGGACGCATACCGAGGACGTTTTCTAATGCCAGCATTGCAGAGAAGGAAAATGGGATGAAAAATACTTGTGATGTATATAGGGATGAAAAGGTTGAGCAAATTGATGCATGCGAGGACAAGCTGCAAGGCATTGCCTGCAACGAGAAAAGGGCCGACCAGTCTGAATCAAATCATCTAGAAACCAAGGATTGGACAGAAAAACCAAGTCCGGAAAGGGAAAAAAACCTAGCAGTTCATAACCCAAGCGCAACAACACCCGCCTATTCGATTACTCTTGTGCATTGTTTTCTTCTGACAACAAGCCTCGATCTGAATTCGAACCTCACATCATTTCACGTGCTGGCTCAGAACGGGAGCTACTTTGAGACTGGTCGCAGTCTATTTGCAACTGTCATTCTCAATATCTCGACAGTTCTTATAATGATAATTTTTCTATGGACAAGAATGGTGAGAAGAATTTACAAGGACGCGGATGAGTTCTCTTCCTTTACTATTTTTGCTACTCTAAGCAAGACAGTCGCCCAGCTGTATACAAAGGTATGGTTGAGCCACCAAGGTTTGCTGCCACAGCCAATTCCATAAAATACCTATACACTGGGATCTTCGGATCAAGCCTAATCGTCTCGTTCGTAGTTTTGTCCCCTGCAGTTAAAAAGCTACTGGAGAAGAGTGCATTTTTTTGCTCGCACAAAGCCATGCAAAGGTTTTGCCTGTCAGCAGACCCGAGTTCCGTTGCCTTATATCGGATATCGATTTCAACTTCAACGCTGTTTCTTTCCATGTCTGTTGTTTTACTTGGCGTCACAACATTGGCAAATCCGCGGAACAAGCTGCACTTAGGGTTTTGGCCTACAAAACTTCTGTTGCTGGCTCTGACCTTCCTCGCAGTGTTCCTCGTTCCATCTGAAGTGGACAATGTCTGGAAGCACTTTGCACTTGCAGCTAGTCTTCTTGTGACACTTATACAGGTGGTTGTTGTTCTTGATTGCACGAGCCAGTTAATAGCACATTTTCATACTCACGAGGAATCATCTTCCAAAAAAGAAAATAGAATCTTCTTCAGCTGCAGCTCCATAGCCGTTTTACTTTACACCATCGCTCTGACAGCATTCTTCTGCTTTTACGTTTACTTTGCACAATTTACAGGCTGCAAGTCCAATAGAATCTTCATCTGCATCAACTTGGGCCTATGTATAATGGCAAGCATTATATCATTGCATCCATCAGTAAAAGATGGGGGCCTGGTACAGAGCGCGGTAGTGACGTCATTTTGCATGTACTGCACGTGGACTGCTTTGTATAACAATCCGCGAGATGAATGCAATCCTATGGCTCACGTGATATTTGAAACGGCATTAAAACCAACAAAGACACTACTATTCATTATTGACTTCGTCGCACTCATGGCGACATTAGCATACGTGACTGTTTACACTAGCCGCATCCAAGAGTTCTTTCAGCGTTTTGCAGCAGTGTGCTTTCGTTTCAACTGCTTCAAATCGACATTGGACAACCAACACCTCCAAGGCGCAATCGACTTTCAAAGGGTTGGGTTTAGACAAGTATTACTTGGCTATCAGTATCAGCAAGCTGCTATTTCTTTATATCCGGAAATCTCCATGTATCCGGACAAACGTGAAAACTCCGACCCGGAAGCTGATTCAAAACATTCAGACCCAGTTCCCTACAGCTATTCATTATTTCACATGATGTACGCGCTCATGTCCATGCATGCGTTCATTCTACTGATCACGTGGGTAGAAGAAAGACCAGGCTCTCGGATTAAGATTAGCTTTCATTGGACAGTGATGTGCATTAAAATTGTTTCCAGCAGCACTAGTGTTTTACTTTACACCTGGAGTTTAGTAGTTCACTTGTTTCTAAGAACATTAACAGAAGATAAAACGTTGATATGAAACGAAGCTATAAGTTAATCACATAAAGACAGTTACCAATAGAACAGTAAAAGTCACTGTACCTTTCAATCTACCAGTAATTATATAAGCTATAGGCTTTTCAAAACAAGATGTTCCTAGACAAGGAAAATAAGAACCTTGGCAGTTTAACTTCTTCTTTAGGATTTTTATGA
>ML133395.1:9465-152855 GCA_003864495.1 Nemopilema nomurai
CAATAGTGTGATGGCGGAAGACTTCGAGCGGTCAAATAAGTGCAACTTGTATAGTTTAACAAGTTATAATAATTCCAATAACATAAACTCCCGAAAGAGAATATGGAAGTCACTCTAGCTGATCGCGTAGAAGTGAATCAGTTATCTACATATATTTACGATTGATATATGAAATTCTACGGAAAGTAGAAGTGAATCAGTTATCTACATATATCTACGATTGATATATGAAATTCTACGGAAAGCGAATTACAATCTAGCCAATTAAATTATTAAAAACAGGAAAGGTGTGCATGGGAAAATATAAGAGAAACAGTTAGTCAGAGTACAGTCAAGGAATAAAAAAAGAAAGGTACCGGAGAGAGGTTGTTGCGTAAAAGAATGTGGAGACGAGAATCAGCATGACCAAGTCGGAAAAGTAGCTGAGCAGTGAACCGATAAGGGATGTTGCGACGCAAGGAAAAAAATATCGAGAAAATAAATGGGAACAAGGGCTAATGTGACAATAGAGAAAAGATAAAGAAGTAGGTAAACCAGAAGCATTGCATAAGAGTTGTTGGTAAAATGCCAATGAATCTGGGTCTGTGCATAGATAAGGTATCTATTGTCGTATCTTTCTATCTGCAACAGCCAAATTATATAACATCAAAAGGTAAAAGATAAAGAAGTTAAAGATAAAGAACCAGAAACATTGCATAAGAGTGCTTGGTAAAATGGCCTAGGGAAGTCTGAGAATGAGACCAGTGAGCCACAGTTGGGCGCACCAAGCCGTAAGTTGAGTGCCTTTCCATTCCTGACAGTGATCTACAAACTCTGCACAGCATGGCCCACAAGTTTGCCGAAAACTGCTCCGTCGAGGTGGTTGAAGACGATTTCAACCTGCAGGATCTCTTTACCACCAAAAAGGAAATGCTTCTGACCCAGGTTAGTATCTTTCATTTTAGGGCCAGCCAAAATTTGTAACCACCGGTTGTTCAAAATTCGGAAAACAGTAGTTGATTTTTGAGAGATTAGTCCCCACCTCACTCAAAAAGGTTCCACTACAGAATGACATAAAAAACAATACATAGAAAATAGCAGAAATATAGCGAGAAATAAGCTTTTACATCATAAGTAAGAAACGGATTCTTGCACGTGAAGTTGAACTTTGAACTAAGCGAAAATCCTTGTAATTAGTTGGTGTGACTATAATCAGTTGTGTTTAATTTCATATTCTGTTTAGTTGCAGTGGCTTTGTTCTCGATGAGACCTTTTCTTCCTACGTGTCTTCATGTAGATTATTTGGTGGAGAGATTCTAGATTGTCAAAGTAAGATCTGCAGCTTCTTTCGTAGTCCTTAATACAAATATGTAAATACAAATATTGTTGGAAGCAGAACTCAAAGAAGATTTTCCCCTATTTCCTGCAAAGGCAGCCAACATGTTTGCAGGACAAGTCAAAGGCGGTTAGCTGGAGAAACTTTCTTCTGAATTACCAGGAATGTACCACAGGATATTATTAGGGGTCCGATTGTTTACAGCAAACGAAAATTACCGATAGGCTTCAATCTAAACTTTTCAATCACATCAAAGTGCATTATGGTGCCAATCACACCCAATAGAAGATTTTGTGCCACCTTTTCCGAGCAGCTAAAACGTTTGCAAGTCTGCATGAACCAACTCCCGACCCCTCCCTAAACTAACACACGCAAACACTTCCACACTATTAAATGGGACAATTAATATTCACGGACAATTCACGTTTTGCTTAGACCTTGAGATTATAGGAAAAATTAAGCTGCTTAAGATAAGAGATGTCATTTTATAGTAAGGAAATCTAAAAATTACAAAAAGTAATATGCCGCAAAAGATTGAAAAATTGATTTTATAGTAATATCTAACCACAATTGATCGATGCGTTGGCTATAGAACGATGTATATATATTATTAATGATTATTCATATGTCATATTTTTTTGTATTTCTTACCATTCAATATGACCATGACTTTTATTATCAACGGGAGATGGCGATGTTCAACATATAATCATAAATATGGAGTTAGTTGCTTTTGATAAACCATTGTAACCAAATGGAATAACATTAAATTGATTAAAAATTTTAAGTAAGAAATATGTAAGTGACAAGCTCTCGACAATCTGAGAAACAACGAAAACCAAACCTTGGACAAAGCACTTGAAGAAGATTCTTGATGTCATGAAATACAAAGTAGAATACAAAACCAGGCCTTGGATGCTTTCCAAGAGAGGGTGATACGAACTAACAGCTTCAACTCAATCCGAAGCAGATGACAGAACGGCTACCTTTCTCTTAGCTTCATGGGATATCATTGCTGTTTTTAACATTTGTAAATATTTACCCGGAAGAGCTTTGGATTATCGGTAACTATTATTTAATGACTTTGGAATTTTCAAAGTGAGTTTCTGTAGAGGTTTCATTGGCATCCAAAGTGTCCATTTGTAACATAAAGAATAGACTTCCAAGGTGCCACTTCAATATTTTTGCATGAAGTAAGCAGTGAGAAGATAAGAGAATAAAACCATGATCTTGGTCTACTTTCCAATGTCACACCGTGTCATACTGACACATCTTTTATCGCTCATTAGTCTAGACTATTCTATCCTCATTTCATCATCTTTTTTCATCACTCGTCAGCAAATTTGTCATTACATTAATCGATATAAATCGGTAGAAACCCAAACCCAATTCGTTTCTACAGATCTATACTCCATTCGATGGCGCTTGAAAGTCAACATTAGTGTTCAGGGTGCCAACTTCAAACCTAATTCTATTGCCACATAAAATTCAAAGTTTAACATTCTTACAGAGAAAAAAGCACTATAACTCGCAGTTAGAAAATGTAAAGCAACTACTGTTTTCTTTTTCCATACGCACAAACTTGGGATGCATAATTACGAGTCTCAAAAGCTAACAAAAAATTCACGGTCTTCTGTCGTTACATTCAACTGCCAGTAAAACCCTTTTGGCTTTCTTGTTGCATACTCTTGTTTTCAATCAAGTCTTTAGTTATCCAACAAACATATTGTTATGTCCAGCCGTATTTAATGGATAAAAGTCTGAATTGCTATTCCTTTTAGAGGCTCAAAATGCTTGTTGGTGCATTTTTGTATAGACTATGGAAACTTCTTAATCAAATAAATATTATGATGTACGATAAAGGGTTATGTTCCGAAATATTGAAATTAAAGTTGCTGCACATTTCCATTTCTAATTCTTAAACATCTTTGTATGCATCCTCGAAGCAAATTTATGGAGAAAGCAGGAATGACGGAATGCAAAGTCATTGAATGATGAAATCAGTATTAGTATAGTCAATTTTGCTTCTTTAATCAGCTGAAAAATCTCCTTACTTCTGTCTTTGTTGGTGGCAAATACACTGCAGATTTGTTACAATGTATTTTTTTCACCAGAGTGATGTCGATGTGCTCTATATTGCAAATCTTGGTGAAGTAATCAAAAGGATAGAAATGTTCCAGAAACATTTACCAAATGTGGATCCATTTTATGGTGAGTTCAAACGCTACAACGCATAGTGCAAACATTTAAATGTCAACCTTTTAGTACAAAAGTGTAAAACGGCTTGTAACAAGCAAAGCGTTATGATAGGCTTTACATTTTGTTTCGCCAGGGCCACCTCACCCTTTGCTATTCGTATACTTCGTAATAATGTCGTGCATGCTTTTGTATAATTCATTCCAGCTGTCAAATGCAACGACGATCTGGTTGTCCTTAGCTTACTTGCCAAGAGTGGCCTTGGATTTGACTGTGCCAGCCAAAGTGAAATGGAGACAATACTAAGGCTAGGTGTCTCGCCAGACAAAGTAATATTTGCACATCCAACAAAGAGAATACCACACCTTAAATACGCCAAAAAGCACACTGTTGCCATGATGACATTTGACAGTGAAAGCGAGCTACATAAGATCAAAGAGGTTTACGCCGATGCAAAACTGGTACTGAGGATAAATGTTGACAGTCCAAAGTCCACAACCCCGGTGAGTCAATCAAATCTGAGTGGCGTTTTGATGAGAATTATAGCCTTATTGTATTTTTCAATAAAAAACTGTTCGTGTAGACAAAAACCAAGATTTTCTGGGAAAAAATTCTCTGTAACTTATTAAACTACCATGATAGTTTCTTTTATAGCTAACAAAATCAATTTATTGCAATAAAGCATGCAGTTTTTAATTTCTCAAAATTTTCCTCTATGAAAATAAATAATGAATGCCTAGATAAAGCGATGGAACATGTGCATGAGCAAACTCTTACGCTTACTTTTCACAATGAAAATTTTTCATCATCTTATTCACCATAGTCTGGTTGGCATAATGGTTGCCATATATAGAAAATTCATTTGAAGCTATACTTTGAATCTCTTATAGATGGGTGAAAAATTTGGAGTCGCTCCGGGTAGGAGAAAAGCACTACTCGAGAAGGCAAAGCAATTGGACTTGGATGTGATTGGCGTAAGGCAAGTCTCCCCTCAGCTAGCCTGGTGTTAATTACAGTTTTTCCTATGACTTTTTATTAAATAATACGCTAAGGTATTCTGAAAGAGCAATCAATCAGTCAATCCATTAATCAGCCATTTTATCAATCAACCAACTGATCAAATAATGAATCAGTCAGACGAAAAGTTTCGCCTTATTTCACATTGAAATCACAAAATTTCATTTTCAGTTATCATATTGGGACTAATTGCGCAGCTGTGGAAACATATAGAAGGGCGGTCGTAGAGGCTAGGAAAACTTTTGAAGAAGGGGTAGGTCGTTTGCTTTCTCGTTATCCTCACAAACTTAAATCAAAATATTATCTGAAAAACCATACTGAAAAGTGTTTTATCTTTGCAGCTCTATTCCATGGTCAACAATTTTACGAAGTCAAACATTTCTTAATAAAGGTGCAAGAAAGAATGACATTCTTGCGAATTTCTCAGACTTTCAACTATGGTACAGATGCTCGTATTATTTTAGGCAAGCTTGGGCTACGAATTTCAACTGCTTGATATCGGTGGGGGATTTCCTGGTGCAAAAGGGACAGAAGATCATTTTATCAAAGTAAGTATGCTTGTAAGAAGCGTTAAATTACAAAACAGCACTTCTCTTTTGTTAGTCTTTTTACATAAACCTTTTGTTTTATTCATCTTTTGAAAACTTTTTATTATTTTTCAGTCAATAATTGCAACGATTCAATCTCATTTCAGATTGCAGCGGCATTGCAGAATTCTTTCAAAGAGCATTTCCCAATTTCTTCTGGGTTAAAATAATTGCTGAGCCTGGGCGTTATTTTGTCGATGCAGCCTTTTCCTGTGCCAGTGAAATTTTAGCTGTTAAGAGTCCGTCGGAAATTAGAGCCAATGGAAGCAGTGGATCGTATAAAGTAATTTGAAACCTAATTTTTTACAGGAAACTTCAATTAACATGAGATTTACAAATCATCGTGTCAAAGAAGTCACAGAAGAGTAAAAACACATTTACATAAGCCAGCGTGCTCTGCTCATATTTACAGCTAAACAATCATTGAATTGCACTGTTGTTGTTGTTACTTTAGAACATGATGCAGTACTACTTGAGTGACAGCATCTTACGTCATTCTTCCCAGATGAACGTCCGTCACCTAATCCAAAGCACATGAAGGTGATTTGTCATAAATTTTTTAACTTCAAAGCATTTGAATTGTTCTAAGTTCCAAAATAACACATTAGCTACACTGAAATAGAGTCATAAATTCAGCTGAGAGAACTGGTATGACTTGGGAAGGAGGTTACAGAAAAGAGGGTAAACAACACATTCTTGAAAAAGGGGTAGAAAATCTATTTGGACAGCTTTATTAAAGCGCCTTGCCCATTTCTCATAAATCTTACTTGACATGACATTTAATTGAATACAACTGCATAGCTAATTTCTTTCTTTTCCCATGGTTGTTGATAATTCTGTTTAAATTGCGTTTTGCATTTCCATGCCGTTTTTTATTTTGAGAGGACCTGCATTTTAACAACATTGTCTGTGGCAATGCGACATTTATCCTTTACACCTATCGGGACCATTTTTTCAAATCTTATAACTGACATTGAAGGCGCTTAGGCATCGTCAGTTCGCTGTCTATTAATGAAGTTATGTTCTTCTACATTAACATGCATTAGGAAATTCTTCTTTTTGCAGAACTTGGACAATCAGGAGCAGTATGGTCTGTAATCTGGGGAGTGTCGTGTGACCCAATCGACTGCATATCAAGCAAAGTCTTCCTTCCCAAGGTGCTTCTCTTTTTATATTTTAGTAAACAAATAAACACTTCAAATATACATAACCGACTTGAGATTCTCAATCCTTTTCTCAGATTCTATCACAATTTTAGTAACTTTGAAACATTTTTCAACACATATACGATGTTATCAGAATACTTTATTTGTGCAAGTACATCAAAACTTCAAAAAACCAGCAATTTATTTTATGAGAAAACTTTGGGATCTCATTATACTTAAGACTAAGTATTTAGACAGTATGATATAGCGAGGTAGTTAAAGCGAGTGTGATTTTCTCTTTTATAGATGGAAACGGGAGACTTGCTTTATTTTGAAAACATGGGCGCTTACTCTGTTTCAATGGGTAGCCATTTTAATGGATATGGAAACACAAAGGCTTGCTACGTGATACCAGAATCAAAGGAAGCTCATTTCGCCAGTTTGCTGAAAATAAATGGAGCTACTAATGGTACAGCTATTTAATGACATTGCTACTAACCGATTAAGAATAGTCTCTTGGTGTCATTTTCGTATTTTGTAAAGCATAATTTTTGGCATATGTTTCTTGTCCTTTGGCTTGCTTCTTCCTATAACACGTATTGCAGTGAAAAATACCACTGTTTTTGCCGAAAGAAACATTTCTCAATGTGCTTTCTCTTGCTTAATACCAAATAGCTTAATTTGATTCATTTATAAATTGATAATGATGAACACGAGCGAAGAAAAGGCCAAACGAAACAAACCATTCTCAGAAGTAATGCGTGTTTGATATGTTCAACTTCCATCCTGCTTTCCCTATTTCTCCTACACATTTGTTTACATCACAATTTGCTACCAAATAGTTTCTGTCCTAAGAAAGATTTCATGAATATTGGTTCTTTCTTTTACCACTCTTCATTGCTTCATGTTCTCTTTCTCTATAGATGGAACAATTTTTGGAACAATTCTTTTTTCAACTGTGGCAATCGTTTGTTTATTATCATAAATATTTGAACCACATCATATTTTTGTAGAGCTTCTAAAGTCTTTCAACCTTTTGTTTTAATTAGCTGATGAAATAGTGATTTTTGTTCAAAAATAGTTTTCATTTGAAACATGGAAACAATTAAAACTATACTGAACAGCACAAGCAATCCAGTCATGGTCTCCGAATGGCCACATTTGGTGAGGTTTTTCCGCTTTAAAAACCAAAGTTCCTTTAAAAATTTAACCTATTTAAGAGCTCATGTTTCATTTTCAGTTGATTCTATTGGGAGTAGCTTGAAATATTTTGTACGAATGAAAAGCGGTTTTGCGTCCTCTTCCTCGATGTAAAATATTTCATATTTAGCGATTTTCTTTGAAACCACCATCCCACACTCTGTACTAAACTAAATGTTTGCTTCCACTTGTCTTGTAACAATTACCATTAACTGTTGAAGAGACACAATGAATTGATTTTTACAGAGTTATTCCGAATGATGATGACCCAGGATCAAAATTGTAAATTTTACCGGCACAATTTTGATTCTTGTCTCAATTGCAGAATGCCCTTCCCTCGTCTAACAGAGACTAACAAATTGATTCTATATTGATTCGAAATTGCTTGCATCTTTTATATCGCGTTAACTCACGCAACTGCTTATTGCTTCCAGGGCGGATTCAGGGGAAATTCTGACTACAGCAAAGAAAGGGAAATTTTTTAGAGCCACGCCCTTCAGGCTGTCCAAAATGAAGGCCACACCCCTCTTATGTGAATACTATTTATGATCAAAATTTTTGTTAGTGGTCAGCACTAAAATCATATAATAAAATCTAACAAGGCTTTGATCCCTGTTTTCTGTTAGGAATGCATCACATTCACAGAACGGAAATCGCAAGGCTATTGTTGACACTTTCAAGATTGAACGCGACAGCGGTGGCGAATACAATTGCATAGGTCAGTCTATCTGTTTATTGGACAGTTAAACAACAATTGCATAGGTCAACTTGTATCTTGATTGGCTATTTGAGTCTGCACTGGATTTTATTGGACACTTTCTAGAACAATTGCATAGGTCAACTCGGCTTCGTATTCGACAGTTCAAATTTCACCTATGCTCGCGCCAAATTTAGCATAGCTCAACTTTCCTGCCATTGGCTTGACGAACGAAGCAACAGCAATAGCGGGAATATGTTGTGATGAAATTCCAGAGAACAGGAAGAATGTTTGTGGCACTGGATGACGTTAATTGATGCAAAAGGAAATTGTTTGAGAAAATCTGACTTATGCTCGCGCAAAGGTTGCTAACGTCTGGATCCGCCCCTGGCTTCTGAGCTTGTAAACCTTGTGAGCTCGTAACCTTAAGAGGCTGTGGATTTGGCTGCAAGGTTATTAACGTTCCTTAATGTAGCCAAGACGAAAATCTTGATTCTTGGTTTCTCGAATTGTTTTTAAAAACATCATATGGACATCATTGGGAATCCTACGATAATCTCGACATAAGCGGGGACAACCTAAATATAATTTGGTCAAATATCTGTATCTGGGCATTCAAATTGATTCAGAACTTAAGAAGAAAGAACATAGAAGTCTTGCATTGTACTTTCTTCAAGGAATCATTTTGGTTTCCTTTCAAATGAAATAAATTTTCATCAACGGTCACCTTTTACAGCAGTTAGGGTGATTATGAAAACTGGTTCTTTGAAGCCGACAGTTGGGGAATGTCAGTGACCAGCGTATGTGGTACTCCGAATTGCCTGGGTTTTGATTTGCCATTGGAGAGGTCTTGCTATATCGTCAGTCCAGCGACTCTCTAGCGGGAAAGGATCTTCTTGTTCCGTGTCGTTTGCAAGAGTCAGTATTCAGTTATAGAGATTTCTGTCTCCAACCGGAAGTTGTTCATAGTAGACGGATGCCACTCTGTCTTTGCATGTCTTTGCATCATCAGAGAATGGCCACAGTTGGCGACATGAAAGATGGGACATGGACATGTGGACAGAGTCCAAAAGCTAAATCGGAGCGTACTTAAATCCAACCGGCTTTCACATTAAGCAAGGTCTTTATTGTCATTTCTTACTATCTGCGACAGACAAATTATATAATATCAATAGTGTGATGGCGGAAGACTTCGAGCGGTCAAATAAATGCAACTTATAATAATTCCAATAACATAAACTCCCGAAAGAGAATATGGAAGTCACTCTAGCTGATCGCATAGAAGTGAATCAGTTATCTACATATATCTACGATTGATATATGAAATTCTACGGAAAGCGAATTACAATCTAGCCAATTAAATTATTAAAAACAGGAAAGGTGTGCATGGGAAAATATAAGAGAAACAGTTAGTCAGAGTACAGTCAAGGAATAAAAAAAGAAAGGTACCGGAGAGAGGTTGTTGCGTAAAAGAATGTGGAGACGAGAATCAGCATGACCAAGTCGGAAAAGTAGCTGAGCAGTGAACCGATAAGGGATGTTGCGACGCAAGGAAAAAAATATCGAGAAAATAAATGGGAACAAGGGCTAATGTGACAATAGAGAAAAGATAAAGAAGTAGGTAAACCAGAAACATTGCATAAGAGTTGTTGGTAAAATGCCAATGAATCTGGGTCTGTGCATAGATAAGGTATCTATTGTCGTATCTTACTATCTGCAACAGCCAAATTATATAACATCAAAAGGTAAAAGATAAAGAAGTTAAAGATAAAGAACCAGAAACATTGCATAAGAGTGCTTGGTAAAATGGCCTAGGGAAGTCTGAGAATGAGACCAGTGAGCCACAGTTGGGCGCACCAAGCCGTAAGTTGAGTGCCTTTCCATTCCTGACAGTGATCTACAAACTCTGCACAGCATGGCCCACAAGTTTGCCGAAAACTGCTCCGTCGAGGTGGTTGAAGACGATTTCAACCTGCAGGATCTCTTTACCACCAAAAAGGAAATGCTTCTGACCCAGGTTAGTATCTTTCATTTTAGGGCCAGCCAAAATTTGTAACCACCGGTTGTTCAAAATTCGGAAAACAGTAGTTGATTTTTGAGAGATTAGTCCCCACCTCACTCAAAAAGGTTCCACTACAGAATGACATAAAAAACAATACATAGAAAATAGCAGAAATATAGCGAGAAATAAGCTTTTACATCATAAGTAAGAAACGGATTCTTGCACTGAAGTTGAACTTTGAACTAAGCGAAAATCCTTGTAATTAGTTGGTGTGACTATAATCAGTTGTGTTTAATTTATATTCTGTTTAGTTGCAGTGGCTTTGTTCTCGATGAGACCTTTTCTTCCTACATGTCTTCATGTAGATTATTTGGTGGAGAGATTCTAGATGTCAAAGTAAGATCTGCAGCTTCTTTCGTAGTCCTTAATACAAATATGTAAATACAAATATTGTTGGAAGCAGAACTCAAAGAAGATTTTCCCCTATTTCCTGCAAAGGCAGCCAACATGTTTGCAGGACAAGTCATAGGGTTAGCTGGAGAAACTTTCTTCTGAATTACCAGGAATGTACCACAGGATATTATTAGGGGTCCGATTGTTTACAGCAAACGAAAATTACCGATAGGCTTCAATCTAAACTTTTCAATCACATCAAAGCGCATTATGGTGCCAATCACACCCAATAGAAGATTTTGTGCCACCTTTTCCGAGCAGCTAAAACGTTTGCAAGTCTGCATGAACCAACTCCCGACCCCTCCCTAAACAACACACGCAAACACTTCCACACTATTAAATGGGACAATTAATATTCACGGACAATTCACGTTTTGCTTAGACCTTGAGATTATAGGAAAAATTAAGCTGCTTAAGATAAGAGATGTCATTTTATAGTAAGGAAATCTAAAAATTACAAAAAGTAATATGCCGCAAAAGATTGAAAAATTGATTTTATAGTAATATCTAACCACAATTGATCGATGCGTTGGCTATAGAACGATGTATATATATTATTAATGATTATTCATATGTCATATTTTTTTGTATTTCTTACCATTCAATATGACCATGACTTTTATTATCAACGGGAGATGGCGATGTTCAACATATAATCATAAATATGGAGTTAGTTGCTTTTGATAAACCATTGTAACCAAATGGAATAACATTAAATTGATTAAAAATTTTAAGTAAGAAATATGTAAGTGACAAGCTCTCGACAATCTGAGAAACAACGAAAACCAAACCTTGGACAAAGCACTTGAAGAAGATTCTTGATGTCATGAAATACAAAGTAGAATACAAAACCAGGCCTTGGATGCTTTCCAAGAGAGGGTGATACGAACTAACAGCTTCAACTCAATCCGAAGCAGATGACAGAACGGCTACCTTTCTCTTAGCTTCATGGGATATCATTGCTGTTTTTAACATTTGTAAATATTTACCCGGAAGAGCTTTGGATTATCGGTAACTATTATTTAATGACTTTGGAATTTTCAAAGTGAGTTTCTGTAGAGGTTTCATTGGCATCCAAAAGTGTCCATTTGTAACATAAAGAATAGACTTCCAAGGTGCCACTTCAATATTTTTGCATGAAGTAAGCAGTGAGAAGATAAGAGAATAAAACCATGATCTTGGTCTACTTTCCAATGTCACACCGTGTCATACTGACACATCTTTTATCGCTCATTAGTCTAGACTATTCTATCCTCATTTCATCATCTTTTTTCATCACTCGTCAGCAAATTTGTCATTACATTAATCGATATAAATCGGTAGAAACCCAAACCCAATTCGTTTCTACAGATCTATACTCCATTCGATGGCGCTTGAAAGTCAACATTAGTGTTCAGGGTGCCAACTTCAAACCTAATTCTATTGCCACATAAAATTCAAAGTTTAACATTCTTACAGAGAAAAAAGCACTATAACTCGCAGTTAGAAAATGTAAAGCAACTACTGTTTTCTTTTTCCATACGCACAAACTTGGGATGCATAATTACGAGTCTCAAAAGCTAACAAAAAATTCACGGTCTTCTGTCGTTACATTCAACTGCCAGTAAAACCCTTTTGGCTTTCTTGTTGCATACTCTTGTTTTCAATCAAGTCTTTAGTTATCCAACAAACATATTGTTATGTCCAGCCGTATTTAATGGATAAAAGTCTGAATTGCTATTCCTTTTAGAGGCTCAAAATGCTTGTTGGTGCATTTTTGTATAGACTATGGAAACTTCTTAATCAAATAAATATTATGATGTACGATAAAGGGTTATGTTCCGAAATATTGAAATTAAAGTTGCTGCACATTTCCATTTCTAATTCTTAAACATCTTTGTATGCATCCTCGAAGCAAATTTATGGAGAAAGCAGGAATGAAGATGAATGATTAAACACGGAATGCAAAGTCATTGAATGATGAAATCAGTATTAGTATAGTCAATTTTGCTTCTTTAATCAGCTGAAAAATCTCCTTACTTCTGTCTTTGTTGGTGGCAAATACACTGCAGATTTGTTACAATGTATTTTTTTCACCAGAGTGATGTCGATGTGCTCTATATTGCAAATCTTGGTGAAGTAATCAAAAGGATAGAAATGTTCCAGAAACATTTACCAAATGTGGATCCATTTTATGGTGAGTTCAAACGCTACAACGCATAGTGCAAACATTTAAATGTCAACCTTTTAGTACAAAAGTGTAAAACGGCTTGTAACAAGCAAAGCGTTATGATAGGCTTTACATTTTGTTTCGCCAGGGCCACCTCACCCTTTGCTATTCGTATACTTCGTAATAATGTCGTGCATGCTTTTGTATAATTCATTCCAGCGGTCAAATGCAACGACGATCTGGTTGTCCTTAGCTTACTTGCCAAGAGTGGCCTTGGATTTGACTGTGCCAGCCAAAGTGAAATGGAGACAATACTAAGGCTAGGTGTCTCGCCAGAAAAAGTTATATTTGCACATCCAACAAAGAGAATACCACACCTTAAATACGCCAAAAAGCACACTGTTGCCATGATGACATTTGACAGTGAAAGCGAGCTACATAAGATCAAAGAGGTTTACGCCGATGCAAAACTGGTACTGAGGATAAATGTTGACAGTCCAAAGTCCACAACCCCGGTGAGTCAATCAAATCTGAGTGGCGTTTTGATGAGAATTATAGCCTTATTGTATTTTTCAATAAAAAACTGTTCGTGTAGACAAAAACCAAGATTTTCTGGGAAAAAATTCTCTGTAACTTATTAAACTACCATGATAGTTTCTTTTATAGCTAACAAAATCAATTTATTGCAATAAAGCATGCAGTTTTTAATTTCTCAAAATTTTCCTCTATGAAAATAAATAATGAATGCCTAGATAAAGCGATGGAACATGTGCATGAACAAACTCTTACGCTTACTTTTCACAATGAAAACTTTTCATCCACTTATTCACCATAGTCTGGTTGGCATAATGGTTGCCATATATAGAAATTTCATTTGAAGCTATACTTTGAATCTCTTATAGATGGGTGAAAAATTTGGAGTCGCTCCGGGTGGGAGAAAAGCCATACTCGAGAAGGCAAAGCAATTGGACTTGGATGTGATTGGCGTGAGGCAAGTCTTCCCTCAGCTAGCCTGGTGTTAATTACAGTTTTTCCTATGACTTTTTATTAAATAATACGCTAAGGTATTCTGAAAGAGCAATCAATCAGTCAATCCATTAATCAGCCATTTTATCAATCAACCAACTGATCAAATAATGAATCAGTCAGACGAAAAGTTTCGCCTTATTTCACATTGAAATCACAAAATTTCATTTTCAGTTATCATATTGGGACTAATTGCGCAGCTGTGGAAACATATAGAAGGGCGGTCGTAGAGGCTAGGAAAACTTTTGAAGAAGGGGTAGGTCGTTTGCTTTCTCTTTATCCTCACAAACTTAAATCAAAATATTATCTGAAAAACCATACTGAAAAGTGTTTTATCTTTGCAGCTCTATTCCATGGTCAACAATTTTACGAAGTCAAACTTTTCTTAATAAAGGTGCAAGAAAGAATGACATTCTTGCGAATTTCTCAGACTATTCAACCATGGTACATGATGCTCGTATTATTTTAGGCAAGTTTGGGCTACGAATTTAACCTGCTTGATATCGGTGGGGGATTTCCTGGTGCAAAAGGGACAGAAGATCATTTTATCAAAGTAAGTATGCTTGTAAGAAGCGTTAAATTACAAAACAGCACTTCTCTTTTATTAGTCTTTTTACATAAACCTTTTGTTTTATTCATCTTTTGAAAACTTTTTATTATTTTTCAGTCAATAATTGCAACGATTCGATCTCATTTCAGATTGCAGCGGCATTGCAGAATTCTTTCAAAGAGCATTTCCCAATTTCTTCTGGGATTAAAATAATTGCTGAGCCTGGGCGTTATTTTGTCGATGCAGCCTTTTCCTGTGCCAGTGAAATTTTAGCTGTTAAGAGTCCGTCGGAAATTAGAGCCAATGGAAGCAGTGGATCGTATAAAGTAATTTGAAACCTAATTTTTTACAGGAAACTTCAATTAACATGAGATTTACAAATCATCGTGTCAAAGAAGTCACAGAAGAGTAAAAACACATTTACATAAGCCAGCGTGCTCTGCTCATATTTACAGCTAAACAATCATTGAATTGCACTGTTGTTGTTGTTACTTTAGAACATGATGCAGTACTACTTGAGTGACAGCATCTTTACGTCATTCTTCCCAGATGAACGTCCGTCACCTAATCCACAGCACATGAAGGTGATTTGTCATAAATTTTTTAACTTCAAAGCATTTGAATTGTTCTAAATTCCAAAATCACATTAGCTACACTGAAATAGAGTCATAAATTCAGCTGAGAGAACTGGTATGACTGAGGAAGGAGGTTACAGAAAAGAGGGGTAAACAACACATTCTTGAAAAAGGGGTAGAAAATCTATTTGGACAGCTTTATTAAAGCGCCTTGCCATTTCTCATAAATCTTACTTGACATGACATTTAATTGAATACAACTGCATAGCTAATTTCTTTCTTTTCCCATGGTTGTTGATAATTCTGTTTAAATTGCGTTTTGCATTTCCATGCCGTTTTTTTATTTTTGAGAGGACCTGCATTTTAACAACATTGTCTGTGGCAATGCGACATTTATCCTTTACACCTATCGGGACCATTTTTTCAAATCTTATAACTGACATTGAAGGCGCTTAGGCATCGTCAGTTCGCTGTCTATTAATGAAGTTATGTTCTTCCTACATTAACATGCATTAGGAAATTCTTCTTTTTGCAGAACTTGGACAATCAGGAGCAGTATGGGTCTGTAATCTGGGGAGTGTCGTGTGACCCAATCGACTGCATATCAAGCAAAGTCTTCCTTCCCAAGGTGCTTCTCTTTTTTTATTTTAGTAAACAAATAAACACTTCAAATATACATAACCGACTTGAGATTCTCAATCCTTTTCTCAGATTCTATCACAATTTTAGTAACTTTGAAACATTTTTCAACACATATACGATGTTATCAGAATACTTTATTTGTGCAAGTACATCAAAACTTCAAAAAACCAGCAATTTATTTTATGAGAAAACTTTGGGATCTCATTATACTTAAGACTAAGTATTTAGACAGTATGATATAGCGAGGTAGTTAAAGCGAGTGTGATTTTCTCTTTTATAGATGGAAACGGGAGACTTGCTTTATTTTGAAAACATGGGCGCTTACTCTGTTTCAATGGGTAGCCATTTTAATGGATATGGAAACACAAAGGCTTGCTACGTGATACCAGAATCAAAGGAAGCTCATTTCGCCAGTTTGCTGAAAGTAAATGGAGCTACTAATGGTACAGCTATTTAATGACATTGCTACTAACCGATTAAGAATAGTCTCTTGGTGTCATTTTTTTATTTTACAAAGCGTAATTTTTGGCATATGTTTCTTGTCCTTTGGCTTGCTTCTTTCCTATAACACGTATTGCAGTGAAAAATACCACTGTTTCTGCCGAAAGAAACATTTCTCAATGTGCTTTCTCTTGCTTAATACCAAATAGCTTAATTTGATTCATTTATAAATTGATAATGATGAACACGAGCGAAGAAAAGGCCAAACGAAACAAACCATTCTCAGAAGTAATGCGTGTTTGATATGTTCAACTTCCATCCTGCTTTCCCTATTTCTCCTACACATTTGTTTACATCACAATTTGCTACCAAATAGTTTCTGTCCTAAGAAAGATTTCATGAATATTGGTTCTTTCTTTTACCGATCTTCATTGCTTTATGTTCTCTTTACCAACACATGGAACAATTTTAGGAACAATTCTTTTTCCATCTGTGGCAATCGTTTGTTTATTATCATAAATATTTGAACCACATCATATTTTTGTAGAGCTTCTAAAGTCTTTCAACCTTTTGTTTCAATTAGCTGATGAAATAGTGATTTTTGTTCAAAAATAGTTTTCATTTGAAACATGGAAACAATTAAAACTATACTGAACAGCACAAGCAATCCAGTCATGGTCTCCGAATGGCCACATTTGGTGAGGTTTTTCCGCTTTAAAAACCAAAGTTCCTTTAAAAATTTAACCTATTTAAGAGCTCATGTTTCATTTTCAGTTGATTCTATTGGGAGTAGCTTGAAATATTTTGTACGAATGAAAAGCGGTTTTGCGTCCTCTTCCTCGATGTAAAATATTTCATATTTAGCGATTTTCTTTGAAACCACCATCCCACACTCTGTACTAAACTAAATGTTTGCTTCCACTTGTCTTGTAACAATTACCATTAACTGTTGAAGAGACACAATGAATTGATTTTTACAGAGTTATTCCGAATGATGATGACCCAGGATCAAAATTGTAAATTTTACCGGCACAATTTTGATTCTTGTCTCAATTGCAGAATGCCCTTTCCCTCGTCTAACAGAGACTAACAAATTGATTCTATATTGATTCGAAATTGCTTGCATCTTTTATATCGCGTTAACTCACGCAACTGCTTATTGCTTCCAGGGGCGGATTCAGGGGAAATTCTGACTACAGCAAAGAAAGGGAAATTTTTTAGAGCCACGCCCTTCAGGCTGTCTAAAATGAAGGCCACACCCCTCTTATGTGAATACTATTTATGATCAAAATTTTTGTTAGTGGTCAGCACTAAAATCATATAATAAAATCTAACAAGGCTTTGATCCCTGTTTTCTGTTAGGAATGCATCACATTCACAGAACGGAAATCGCAAGAGCTATTGTTGACACTTTCAAGATTGAACGCGACAGCGGTGGCGAATACAATTGCATAGGTCAGTCTATCTGTTTATTGGACAGTTAAACAACAATTGCATAGGTCAACTTGTATCTTGATTGGCTATTTGAGTCTGCACTGGATTTTATTGGACACTTTCTAGAACAATTGCATAGGTCAACTCGGCTTCGTATTCGACAGTTCAAATTTCACCTATGCTCGCGCCAAATTTAGCATAGCTCAACTTTCCTGCCATTGGCTTGACGAACGAAGCAACAGCAATAGCGGGAATATGTTGTGATGAAATTCCAGAGAACAGGAAGAATGTTTGTGGCACTGGATGACGTTAATTGATGCAAAAGGAAATTGTTTGAGAAAATCTGACTTATGCTCGCGCAAAGGTTGCTAACGTCTGGATCCGCCCCTGGCTTCTGAGCTTGTAAACCTTGTGAGCTCGTAACCTTAAGAGGCTGTGGATTTGGCTGCAAGGTTATTAACGTTCCTTAATGTAGCCAAGACGAAAATCTTGATTCTTCGTTTCTCGAATTGTTTTTTAAAAACATCATATGGACATCATTGGGAATCCTACGATAATCTCGACATAAGCGGGGACAACCTAAATATAATTTGGTCAAATATCTGTATCTGGGCATTCAAATTGATTCAGAACTTGAGTAGAAAGAACATATAAGTCTTGCGTTGTACTTTTTTCAAGGAAACCTTTTGGTTTCCTTTCAAATGAAATAAAGTTTCATCAACGGTGATTATGAAAACAGGTTCTTTGAAGCCGACCGATGCGTATGTCAGTGACCAGCGTATGTGGTACTCCGAATTGCCTGGGTTTTGATTTGCTAGTGGAGACGTCTTGCTATATCGTCAGTCCAGCGACTCTCTAGCGGGAAAGGATCTTCTTGTTCCGTGTCGTTTGCAAGAGTCAGTATTTGGTTATAGAGATTTTTGTCTCTAACCGGAAGTTGTTCATAGTAGGCGGATGCCACCTTGTCTTTGCAACATCAGAGAATGGCCACAGTTGGCAACATGAATGATGGGACATGGACATGTGGAAAGAGTCCAAAAGCTAAATCAGAGCGTACTTAAATCCTGTACATCAAAGGTCTGTATTATACAACATAAAAGGATCAAAGATAAAGAAGTAAGTGATCCAGAAACATTGCTTAAGAGTGGTTGGTAAAATGGCCTAGGGAAGTCTGAGAATGAGACCAGTGAGCCACAGTTGGGCGCACCAAGCCGTAAGTTGAGTGCCTTTCCATTCCTGACAGTGATCTACAAACTCTGCACAGCATGGCCCACAAGTTTGCCGAAAACTGCTCCGTCGAGGTGGTTGAAGACGATTTCAACCTGCAGGATCTCTTTACCACCAAAAAGGAAATGCTTCTGACCCAGGTTAGTATCTTTCATTTTAGGGCCAGCCAAAATTTGTAACCACCGGTTGTTCAAAATTCGGAAAACAGTAGTTGATTTTTGAGAGATTAGTCCCCACCTCACTCAAAAAGGTTCCACTACAGAATGACATAAAAAACAATACATAGAAAATAGCAGAAATATAGCGAGAAATAAGCTTTTACATCATAAGTACGAAACGAATTCTTGCACCTGAAGTTGAACTTTGAACTAAGCGAAAATCCTTGTAATTAGTTGGTGTGACTATAATCAGTTGTGTTTAATTTTATATTCTGTTTAGTTTCAGTGGCTTTGTTCTCGATGAGACCTTTTCTTCCTACATGTCTTCATGTAGATTATTTGGTGGAGAGATTCTAGATCGTCAAAGTAAGATCTGCAGCTTCTTTCGTAGTCCTTAATACAAATATGTAAATACAAATATTGTTGGAAGCAGAACTCAAAGAAGATTTTCCCCTATTTCCTGCAAAGGCAGCCAACATGTTTGCAGGACAAGTCAAAGGCGGTTAGCTGGAGAAACTTTCTTCTGAATTACCAGGAATGTACCACAGGATATTATTAGGGGTCCGATTGTTTACAGCAAACGAAAATTACCGATAGGCTTCAATCTAAACTTTTCAATCACATCAAAGCGCATTATGGTGCCAATCACACCCAATAGAAGATTTTGTGCCACCTTTTCCGAGCAGCTAAAACGTTTGCAAGTCTGCATGAACCAACTCCCGACCCCTCCCTAAACTAACACACGCAAACACTTCCACACTATTAAATGGGACAATTAATATGCGCGGACAATTCACGTTTTGCTTAGACCTTGAGATTATAGGAAAAATTAAGCTGCTTAAGATAAGAGATGTCATTTTATAGTAAGGAAATCTAAAAATTACAAAAAGTAATATGCCGCAAAAGATTGAAAAATTGATTTTATAGTAATATCTAACCACAATTGATCGATGCGTTGGCTATAAAACGATGTATATATATTATTAATGATTATTCATATGTCATATTTTTTTGTATTTCTTACCATTCAATATGACCATGACTTTTATTATCAACGGGAGATGGCGATGTTCAACATATAATCATAAATATGGAGTTAGTTGCTTTTGATAAACCATTGTAACCAAATGGAATAACATTAAATTGATTAAAAATTTTAAGTAAGAAATATGTAAGTGACAAGCTCTCGACAATCTGAGAAACAACGAAAACCAAACCTTGGACAAAGCACTTGAAGAAGATTCTTGATGTCATGAAATACAAAGTAGAATACAAAACCAGGCCTTGGATGCTTTCCAAGAGAGGGTGATACGAACTAACAGCTTCAACTCAATCCGAAGCAGATGACAGAACGGCTACCTTTCTCTTAGCTTCATGGGATATCATTGCTGTTTTTTAACATTTGTAAATATTTACCCGGAAGAGCTTTGGATTATCGGTAACTATTATTTAATGACTTTGGAATTTTCAAAGTGAGTTTCTGTAGAGGTTTCATTGGCATCCACAAGTGTCCATTTGTAACATAAAGAATAGACTTCCAAGGTGCCACTTCAATATTTTCGCATGAAGTAAGCAGTGAGAAGATAAGAGAATAAAACCATGATCTTGGTCTACTTTCCAATGTCACACCGTGTCATACTGACACATCTTTTTATCGCTCATTAGTCTAGACTATTCTATCCTCATTTCATCATCTTTTTTCATCACTCGTCAGCAAATTTGTCATTACATTAATTGATATAAATCGGTAGAAACCCAAACCCAATTCGTTTCTACAGATCTATACTCCATTCGATGGCGCTTAAAAGTCAACATTAGTGTTCAGGGTGCCAACTTCAAACCTAATTCTATTGCCACATAAAATTCAAAGTTTAACATTCTTACAGAGAAAAAAGCACTATAACTCGCAGTTAGAAAATGTAAAGCAACTACTGTTTTCTTTTTCCATACGCACAAACTTGGGATGCATAATTACAAGTCTCAAAAGCTAACAAAAAATTCACGGTCTTCTGTCGTTACATTCAACTGCCAGTAAAACCCTTTTTGGCTTTCTTGTTGCATACTCTTGTTTTCAATCAAGTCTTTAGTTATCCAACAAACATATTGTTATGTCCAGCCGTATTTAATGGATAAAAGTCTGAATTGCTATTCCTTTTAGAGGCTCAAAATGCTTGTTGGTGCATTTTTGTATAGACTATGGAAACTTCTTAATCAAATAAATATTATGATGTACGATAAAGGGTTATGGTCCGAAATATTAAAATTAAGGTTGCTGCGCATTTCCTTTCCTAATTCTTAAACATCTTTATGTGCATCCTTGAAGCAAATTTATGGAGAAAGCAGGAATGAAGATGAATGATTAAACACGGAATACGAAGTCATTGAATGATCAAATCAGTAATAGTATAGTCAATTTTGCTTCTTTGTACTACCTTCCAATCAGAAAAGCAAACTCTTTACTTCCGTCTTCGTTGGTGGCAAACAGACTGCAGATTTATTGCAATGTATTTTTTTTCACCAGAGTGATGTCGATGTGCTCTATATTGCAAATCTTGGTGAAGTAATCAAAGGATAGAAATGTTCCAGAAACATTTACCAAATGTGGATCCATTTTATGGTGAGTTCAAACGCTACAACGCATAGTGCAAACATTTAAATGTCAACCTTTTAGTACAAAATTGTAAAACGGCTTGTAACAAGCAAAGCGTTATGATAGGCTTTACATTTGGTTTCGCCAGGGCCACCTCACCCTTTGCTATTCGTATACTTCGTAATAATGTCGTGCATGCTTATGTATAATTCATTCCAGCTGTCAAATGCAACGACGATCTGGTTGTCCTTAGCTTACTTGCCAAGAGTGGCCTTGGATTTGACTGTGCCAGCCAAAGTGAAATGGAGACAATACTAAGGCTAGGTGTCTCGCCAGAAAAAGTTATATTTGCACAGCCAACAAAGAGAATACCGCACCTTAAATATGCTAAAAAGCACAATGTTGCCATGATGACATTTGACAGTGAAAGCGAGCTACATAAGATCAAAGAGGTTTACGCCGATGCAAAACTGGTACTGAGGATAAATGTTGACAGTCCAAAGTCCACAACCCCGGTGAGTCAATCAAATCTGAGTGGTTTTTTGATGAGAAATACAGCCTACGTTGCACTATTTCTTAAGGAACTGTTCTTGTAGACAAAAACCGAGATTCTCTTGAAATAAATTCACTGTAACTTATTAAAGTACCATAAATGTTTCTTTGATATCTAACAAAATCAATATTTTTTAAACCTATTGCAATAAAGCACGTAGTTTCTAATCTCTTAAAATTTACTTCTATGAAAATAAATATTGAATGCCTAGATAAAACGCATGTTCCGAAAGATGGAACATGTGCATGAACAAACTCTTACGCTTACTTTAAATAATGAACATTTTTCATCCAATTATTCACCATAGTCTGGTTGGCTTGAAAATTGACATTATCCTTCAGCATAATTTACACATTTATTTGTTTGTGGGTAGTGGCAAAAACGTTTAAAAATAGGCCTAAATCTACGTCTGTTGTCATATTCTTGAATTCTGATTGGCTAATGAGGTTTGCAGAATTTTGGTCGCTAGGCCAATCAAAGATTTGGAACCTATGCTGTCATATAAAGAAATGTCAATTGAAGCTATACTTTGAATCTCTTATAGATGGGTGAAAAATTTGGAGTCGCTCCGGGTAGGAGAAAAGCCATACTCGAAAAAGCAAAGCAATTGGGCTTGGATGTGATTGGCGTGAGGCAAGTCTTCCCTCAGCTAGCCTGGCGTTAATTAGAGTTTTTCCTATGACTTTTCATTAAATAATACGCTAAGGTATTCTGAAAGAGCAATCAATCAGTCAATCCATTAATCAGCCATTTTATCAATCAACCAACTGATCAAATAATGAATCAGTCACATTTTTCACATTGAAATCACAAAATTTCATTTTCAGTTATCATATTGGGACTAATTGCGCAGCTGTGGAAACATATAGAAGGGCGGTCGTAGAGGCTAGGAAAACTTTTGAAGAAGGGGTAGGTCGTTTGCTTTCTCGTTATCCTCACAAACTTAAATCAAAATATTATCTGAAAAACCATACTGAAAAGTGTTTTATCTTTGCAGCTCTATTCCATGGTCAACAATTTTACGAAGTCAAACTTTTCTTAATAAAGGTGCAAGAAAGAATGACATTCTTCCAAATCTCTCAGACCATTTCAACTATGGTACAAGATGCTCGTATTATTTTAGGCAAGCTTGGGCTACGAATTTAACCTGCTTGATATCGGTGGGGGATTTCCTGGTGCAAAAGGGACAGAAGATCATTTTATCAAAGTAAGTATGCTTGTAAGAAGCGTTAGATTACAAAACAGCATTTCTCTACAGTTAATCTAGTAACATAAACCTTATTGCTCTATTCTTCTTTTGAAAACTTTTTATTATTTTTCAGTCAATAATTGCAACGATTCAATCTCATTTCAGATTGCAGCGGCAATGCAGAATTCTTTCAAAGAGCATTTCCCAATTTCTTCTGGGGTTAAAATAATTGCTGAGCCTGGGCGTTATTTTGTCGACGCAGCCTTTTCCTGTGCCAGTGAAATTTTAGCTGTTAAGAGTCCGTCGGAAATTAGAGCCAATGGAAGCAGTGGATCGTATAAAGTAATTTGAAACCTAATTTTTTACACGATACTTCAATTAACATGGGATCATTTTCATCGATCATTCAACAAAATCATCGTGTCAAAGAAGTCACAGAAGAGTAAAAACACATTTACATAAGCCAGCGTGCTCTGCTCATATTTACAGCTAAACAATCATTGAATTGCACTGTTGTTGTTGTTACTTTAGAACATGATGCAGTACTACTTGAGTGACAGCATCTTTACGTCATTCTTCCCAGATGAACGACCGTCAGCTAATCCACAGCACATGAAGGTGATTTGTCATAAATTTTTTAACTTCAAAACATTTGAATTGTTCTAAGTTCCAAAATAACACATTAGCTACACTGAAATAGAGTCATAAATTCAGCTGAGAGAACTGGTATGACTTGGGGACGGAGGTTACAGAAAAGAGGGGTAAACAACACATTCTTGAAAAAGGGGTAGAAAATCTATTTGGACAGCTTTATTAAAGCGCCTTGCCCATTTCTCATAAATCTTACTTGACATGACATTTAATTGAATACAACTGCATAGCTAATTTCTTTCTTTTCCCATGGTTGTTGATAATTCTGTTTAAATTGCGTTTTGCATTTCCATGCCGTTTTTTTATTTCTGAGAGGACCTGCATTTTAACAACATTGTCTGTGGCAATGCGACATTTATCCTTTACACCTATCGGGACCATTTTTTCAAATCTTATAACTGACATTGAAGGTGCTTAGGCATCGTCAGTTCGCTGTCTATTAATGAAGTTATGTTCTTCCTACATTAACATGCATTAGGAAATTCTTCTTTTTGCAGAACTTGGACAATCAGGAGCAGTATGAGTCTGTAATCTGGGGAGTGTCGTGTGACCCAATCGACTGCATATCAAGCAAAGTCTTCCTTCCCAAGGTGATTCTCTTTTTATATTTTAGTAAACAAATAAACACTTCAAATATACATAACCGACTTGAGATTCTCAATCCTTTTCTCAGATTCTAGCACAATTGTAGTAACTTTGAAACATTTTTCAACACATATACGATGTTATCAGAATACTTTATATGTGCAAGTACATCACAACTACAAATAAACAGCGATTTATTTTGTGAAAATACTTTGGGATCCCTTTCTACTTAAGACTATGTATTTCGACAATATGATTTAGCGAGGTAGTTAAAGCGAGTGTGATTTTCTCTTTTTTAGATGGAAACAGGAGACTTGCTTTATTTTGAAAACATGGGCGCCTACACTCTTTCTATGGGTAGCCACTTTAATGGATATGGAAACATAAAAGTTTGCTATGTGATACCAGAATCAAAGGAAACTCGTTTTGCCAGTTTGTCGAGAGCAAATGGTGTTATTGATGGTTCAAACATTTAAAGACAGTACTACTGACCATTTAAAGAAAATTTTGTTGTGTCATTTTTCTAAAGAATTTAAGTTACTTGTTTTTTGCCTTTTTGCTTGCTGCTTTCCTTCATTAAGTATTCCAATATGCTATTACATTTCAACCTTTAATATGTTGATTCTTACTCAATGCTGAGTAGTTTAGGTTAATTTTCAAACTATTTTCAAACTATGATGACAAACATGAATTGGAAACCCCAGAATCATGACAAGAAACGAAATATTCGAATCCTCGTTTTCAGAGGAAATGATTGCCTTCTAAAGGGCATTACATATTAGTTCTGATTCTTGAATTAGCTTATTGATCTGTTGTATAAAGGCCCGTTAGAAAATATGTTTATTCAACACGGTAAGTGCTTTTCAAGAACGGGAAAAGTTTAATCAATTTCTTCTTCTGCAATTGGGTTCCATTAACAATATATCAATGCAATAAATAAGCAATTAGGTTTTGAGGTCATAAAGATCTAATTTTTTGCTACCAATTTTTCGCAAATACATTTGTGCACAACAATTTTTGCCAAATGTTTTTCGTAAATTCACGTATCTGTTCGTGCATTTTAGCATACACAAATGGATTTGTGCATCTGTTAACGAGCAACATGACGCTAAGATGCTCTTCAATCAGCACAAGTTTCCAATATGTATTTCACTTCATCCTTCTCACAGAAGCAAGGATATACAAAAACGTGGCAGCAAAGAGAACTGCCGGGAACTTTAGAATAAGAAACAGGGCCAAAATTACCACAAACATTTCAATGACACGCTTATTTTCCTCTTCTCGCTTTTCCATGGCATTGATATCAAGACCTTCCACTTTTTGCTTGCGAACTGCTTTGATGCAAAGGCCAAATTATATGTAAATGATTGTACGTGGAGTTATCCAACCGAAGACTACCAATGAGATTGTATACCAGGCTTGTGAGATTTGATTCATGGGAAGAACATGCTGTTCTGATAGCACGTAAGGGCAAACGAGAGGAGCCACGAGCCGGATATTGTCAGCGCTTTGAATGGCGTCGAAAATGTTCCTTCCAACGGTCTTGTAATTATTCTGCAAGAGAAATATGTATGTCATTAACAATTAGAAATATAGGTCATGAATTCGTTAACTAAATTCCAAAAAGTTGTTGGTGACTACATTTGAGTGAGTACAGTAGTTTCAGTTATATGGAATTTAAAGCAGTGCTGATCTAAAATTTCTGGACTGTTTCTAGTTTTGTCAGACACTCGATTGACTTATGATTTTCTTATTTTGACATGAACATAAAAACACTTTATTTTGTCCTCAATTTTTTTAATTTTGTCTTGTTTGTGCTCTGATTGTCATACTTGGTGCACTGTACATAACGTATGCTTGTGAATGCAGTGATGGAATTAAGGGAAACGTGGAGCCACAACCCTCTTGCTGGTCTGTTATTGGTCTGGCACCCTTGTTGTAAATGTGCCGCCCCGTTTGCATAAATGGTAACAACTGCCCTCCATGGCACTTCGATGAAATGCCTCCTTCATCATCTAAAACCCGTTGTTGTTGAAAGATCGAAACACTGCCTTTCAATGAAAGTATTTCAATTTAAGCAGGTGCATGATTGAGCATCAAGGACATAGTTATCACTAGTATTATCACTAGAAATAATAAGTATGTTCTGTAGACATTCACCGGTATTGTGATAGGTTGCAATAAGACCTTTACAAGGCCACCAAATCGGATTTCAAAGACCTATCTATTTTTCAAAAAGAGCAACTAAGCAGGAACTTGCCAGGAAATTGCTGGAAATGTGGCGAGAAACCTGTCAAGGTGTTTCCTTGGAATAATATTTCTCATCACCCCATTACTTTATGCCTACTTTCAATATGCTGGGATAAATGGAAGTAATCCAGTCGGCACTAGCATTAAGTACAATATTTCGCAGAACCAGGAAGAACAGGGACTGTTTGATCTCGTCACGAATTTTGTGCCATTCGATCATGAAGATGTTAGAAAAGGGTTGAGAGTGAACGGAATGCTGCCAACGGACGACGAAATTAACTCAAGAATGGCGGAAATCTTCGACTGTCTTCAGCGAAATCTTGAGAACATATTAGTCGCTCGCGTTCATGTCCTGGTTTTCCGAAACGAAACTGTCAAGCGACTTTCACGTTTGAAAATGAACTCCATTCATAAGCTGGTTATTCACAAAAATAAACAGTCACCGACAATCAAGGATGCTGTCGTATACGCTTCAAATTACTTGAGAGGAAAAGCGGTAATTTTGCTTCATCAAGACAACTATCTTGGCGAAGGCTGGGAGAAAGTGAATCATAAAATTTTGAGGAACAACTGGCTGATGTATGCATTGACGAGACACCCAGTGAACTGCCACGCCTCATTACGTGCAGCGAACTGCGGACTTGGTTATCCATACATTGGTAGCCACGACGTATTTGTCCTTCATGTCAACGACCAAAGGCTGGAAATTGATAAGTTTAAAGAACTTGATGTTCCTCCAAACACCAATGGCATGGAAAATGTACTTCTTTGGATCTTCCGGAATCGTCTCAATTACAAAATCCTAAACCCATGTTTAGTGTTGAAGGTTTTCACAACCACTGCGTGCCAGTCAGGGACAACTGGAGAAAGCGCATCAATCAACGAGATATGAGTGCTACAGCTGGTTTTACTGATAAGCTACAGTAACTGTTTTATTCTTCTTCTCAGGAACGATTTATCTATGCTTCAAATTTGAGCATGCTTTTCCAAGTATCTTTCCTTTTGGACTGTTACCCTTCTAAGATCAAGATTGACGACCTATAGCAGTGCCTTTAGATTTGCTTAGAATTAAGCTAGCATTTGCACTAATCATAAGTATTCGACATCCTGTCTTCAGGAGTCCCTTAGCAAAATAGAGATAGATCCTAAAAGGGGATCCTTAGGCATTCGCCAGATGCTGTCATGGCAAACTATTATTCAGATGATGATGGCAGTTTGTCCTTTGCACAATTCCCAGTAACTAGAAGCAAAAATATTGCCTGATAGACTCCATAAAGCTGCAATACATTGCCAATATTAAGAGTTATAACAGTAATAACTTCCTTTTTCAGGGTGATTGTATATATTATACATTAGCTTAATATGCATAAGAGGCTATCAAGATAAATTGTTTTAAAATCAAAGTAAAAAATCAACAGATTAACTATTGGGATATGTACTATTGTCTACAGATATATCTTGGTGTCTTAACTCTGATACAATGGACTCACCTCTAAGCAGTCTAATTTCTTACTTTTCTGAGCTTTAAATTGCGCTTGAATATGTTTTTAAAGTTTAGCTTGAGAGATGCTTTACTCTTGAGTATCCCCAGTTTCTGCAAGCTGCAAGTGGCAGTTTTAACTCATTCACGGCAAAAAATTTCTTCCAGAATTTCTATACTGTGAAGAGAAGGATTCCAATCTTCAAATATCATTTGCATACCATCAAATAGGCAAAAACAGAAGTGATGTTCAGGAGGTCTATGCCAGGGCAGCCTTCAACATTGTAACTACTGGGCCATTGGTCCACTGAGCCCTTTTCCTGGCCCGATAAAGAAATAAAATTTTACGTTTTTGGCCCACTAGTTTAGGCCCTTCCTAAGAATTTTGTTTTATTTCTCACCAAAATGCAAATGGTCACAAGCCAGTCTGTCACTGTGTGAAAGAGCAAGGGCCCATTGTATAGCCCCTCTTTTGGTTCTGTAGTCGAGGTTATTGTGTTTAGTCATAATATTAGGGACTTAATTCTGGTAATCAAAGAAAAAAGATCTTCCACTGTTAGTTAGAAATCGCGTAGTAATTCAAGATATGAAAAGACAAGCAAAGAGTGGTCATGAAAAGCGTTTGGGAAAAAAGAAGAATGCATTAAGAGGCTACCGCACCAATTGGCCAAAAATCTCTGCTCTCGCTATTTAGAATTGCCAGAGAAAGCACCAGTAAGACTGTTCCTAGTGTTAGTAGATCAACACATCAAAACTCATCGACTTTAGTACCCAATGGTATGGTTAGTAAAGCTTCTGACTGTTTAATTGCTTAAGTGGAAAATGAAGATGATGCAGTCATAGGCCTAGGTCTTGGTAATGCTGAGGCTTCAGAACCAGACCCTTCTTCGCGAAAAATCAATTGCACAAATGGTTGTTGGTACAAAGTAAAAAGATCAGACTTGGCTGCTTTTAGAAGGATCTTGCCTAGAATTAAGCAGGGAAGCCCAAAAAGGACAACAAAGAAAACGCACAGTTGTCACCTGTTTGCTTTGTAGCAAGTGCGAATCAGAAGTGAAGAGGTTTGCAGTAAATTGACAAATACTAGCTGCCAGTGGAGTTCGTGTCGATGGGAAAAACAGGCTACGTACACTGGTAGATCATTCGCTTTCCTCTGTTCATAGTGAAGCCTTGAGATTGAAACAACTGGAAGAGGCATGGAATCTTTCATCAGACAATCATCCTTGGGTAAAAGTTATGAAACAATGCAAAACGCAAACATTAGAGTTTCCTCAACTTGTGGCTGTTGCTGTTTGCAATGATTTTAGAGTATCTCAGTGTCTCATTACAATAACATCAAAACATCAGGTAGATCGTATTTAAAACCAGTTTCAATCAACAGTTACATGCAAGTCCCTCTTAACAGCACAGGGACAGCATTTTTTGACCCAGGACTTGCAGTTTTTAATTTTTGAAAAGGAAGAAGATGACATAGAGAGTCAAGTGCTGGAATCTACAGGGAGAGAGAATTTCTTAAGAAGTACTTTTTAAATGACTCTGGCTGCCTTTGACGGGACATTCTTGAAATTTTGCTACGCAACTATTCCTTCATTTTATAAACATACAGTATTACCAAAGTTACTAGATCAGAGTATCTGTTGCCTGGACCTTATAGTAGATTGTTTAAGCATAATATCAAAAATGGTTAGAATTTCTTACATTTATCATTTTTTCACATTAATTGTTGACGCTTTGGGGGCTTAGGGGGTCAAGAGGCAAACAGACCAAACTCGGTTGCGAAGGTAATGGGCCCTCAATGGTTTTGGCCCACTAGTCAAATTTCCTTAAAGATGCTCTGGTCTTTGTGGCTACAATTCTTGAATGTAAGATGGTGCGGAGGCGACTTCCTGATAGAATTGGCATTGTTTTATTACGTGACATATTTGTCAAGTAAACAAAAGAACCAAATCTTTCCAATGAAACTTGTTATTATACTAGTTTGATAAGCTACGTGAGGGGTATCCTTCATCTGTTCATTTTTGTGCCAACACGAAGCCGCTTTTTCGTTATCACTATAAGCTTTTTAAAGTTCTTAGATAGAATAAACTAGAGGGGTAAGTATTCATTACAATAATAATTCTACATATAGTATTTAAAGAAACATGCTGATCGTTACTAGAATATTATAGATAATTTATGTAAATTAAGTTCATCAAAATAGATGTCTCTTAGATTGTTCTGGTGGACGTTATCTTAGTAGAGTGCCATATTTCAATAGTAATTAGTGATAATACATTTCTGATGACATTCAGAAGATTGATTGGTCCCAGGTTTTTCCTGTGGCCTTCTGGTTTACCAAACATTGGATGTAGTATTGATCTCTTTACATTTATTGCATCATCGTGACTCCCCTGTTTAAGTGCCCTGGCATATCCCAACGCATCGAATTCCCCTGCGAAAGTGAAATACGCAAAATCCTACCCCGGGGGCAAGGCTAGATCCTTCCGGGATAAATCACCTTGCAACAAATTCCTCGCTTGGAAATTCTAGAAACCCTCTTGTGCAAAGACTTAAAAGTTTCAACGGCAATCAAACTATGAAGATTGTCCTTCTGTAGAACTGCATCAGAAGAGAAAAAAGGAAAAAGAGCAAATGCGAAAAGCAGATTAGTCAAACGCTATTAATATCAGAAGGTGCTGGTGCAACAAAATTCCCCTTTTATTAGATAGATTTTTTCATGAGACAAGAAAGTATGTGACATTGATGAGAAACAAACAATCTTGATGACATTGGAGCACAATTTTGGGGGACAGATATTCATTTCCCGTTTGCATATGTATGAAAAATGTTCTAAATGTGGCTCTATATGTGTCAATAGGACATTGTGTCATGTCGTGATGTCATGCTAAAGATTGACAAGCTGGATGAGACCATTAGAATTCCCCATTTTGCTAATCCAATCAGATCATCGTATCGTGGTACATTATTTTTATAAGTAAGTCAAGGATGGAAGGAGTTGTAATTCAATCACTTACTTAAAAACTTGAGACTCCAAGATATGGTCCCACCAGAAGAGGATATTCCTGAAGGTATATAAAATGCGGATGTGGCTGAAAGCTTTGAAGCTGAGGCACAGGCGGCCTTTAGAAATAGAAAAAAGTCCAGATTTCCGTTATGCGCCGGTAATAAACGCTCAATTTCACTGACGTAATGAAAAACAGGAGCTGCAGCGCAAAAGGGAAGCGTAGGTTTCAATGTTTCAGTTGCGTGGGTATTGACTTTTCAGTCTATCATATGTTACAGTTTTGTCAAAATGTTGCAATTACAATTATAACTAGAAATCGTGGAACCAGTTTTTCCATACTTAAAATAAGTTTTCGTCCGACACTTCTCAGAATATGCAACTTACGGGTCAGCTAACGAGGCAAAATATGCTGACTGGGCGGAAAATCGTTGCTCTTTCATTGGCCTCGTTCCCAGAAGTGCTTAGAAGAGCGCATGCGCAAACCGCGTTGTTGTCAACGTGACATTTGATTGTATTTGACAGTTCGTTTTCCAAAGAGAAGTAGACGCTTGAGAAAACTGTTTTCGGATACTCATCAACACGGTGTGGAAACATGTCAGTACATCAAGGCCAATTCAGAAACATTAAAAAGATGAAGCTCAAGACTAAAGTTTTAACCAGAGTTTCTTCACTGGAACAGCAACCATCGAGTGCAGATTGGTGTGGTTGTACTTGTAGGCCCCGTCCGCTCGTACATCACGCATTTTTGCGCAATATTTCAAGTGATAAAGAACATTCACCGTGTGTCGATGCTGCATTTTGCAAGGCTTATTTAGGAAATTCACGTGTGCTTCTCTACCGGTATCAACAAGGAAAGGTCGTCAAAAGATCCATAAAGCTGACATCGAAAAATCGAAGGCACAACAATTGTTCTCCGACGAACTCAATCATGTTGGTAGCGCTACAGGTCAAATAGGATACGCGGTCAAATAGGATAATCTCAGGTCATATAGGATAATCGTCGATAACTCCGAAAAATGGACTGATATCTTAAAACAAACCGCAGAATCGGACTCGGCATGCTTCAATCTACCTTTTAGATGCCTTTTTATTCAACTATGGTAATTTCAGCAGTATAAATCGCAATGTTTTTCTATTACGTTAGTTTGATGCGTGGCTCCTCCATAGCTACGGAGGCAAATAGGAAAAACTCGTTAAAAAGCATCGTTTTAATGCAAAATAAATAGCAAAAGATAGAAATCGCAAAGAAAATACACACTCTCTTCATATCAATCCATGTTTTAAACATTTGCACCAGGGTTACAAGATTTCTCTTAAAAAATTAGCTGATTGATCGAAGCGCTACAGGTCAAATAGGATACGCGGTCAAGTGGGAAAATGGCCAAAAACTGCAAGAAACAAGCGGGAAAAATAGAACTACCTCATTCCAAAGCAATGAATCATTAAATATGCTATTTCTATCCGTTTGTCTGCTAGAAATCAAGCTATATTGATAGATAGATGCATTTCACACAACGTTTGACAAGCACTTAGGCATTTGTTTACAGATAGATCTCCTCCACAGTTTCGAGGTCAAATAGGAAAACAGCTACCTACAGCCATAGACAAAAATTTTAATAATTTCCGAAAGCAAAAGTAATACAAATCAATTTCAAACACATATTTACATAACATATTTCATTTACTTGTTTTATCATAGTCTTTAGAATTTGGTATAGAATTGGGACTATGTTTTATAACACTTAACAAATGTCAACACATAGCTGCATCTACTTTGTTTTGTCTGCAATTTGTATGTGTATTCTTTTTATAAAAAAATTGAGTATCTTTTTATTTGACTAATGCTTCCTTCCATTGTGTTTTGTTTTAAAATTAAGCAATATGAAAGCTAGCTCAGACAAATTATGCTATAATTCAGAGTAGCTCTAAAGTTACTCAAAAGACAGTGTTTATTTTAATAAGGTTATTAAAAGTATCTTGAATGATTGCTATTTAGCAGAGTCAATCAAAGTCTGCAAATTGCCAACTTTAAAATAAAGCCTCCCTTTACAAATGCAAACCCAAAAGCCCTCAAATTTATTATGAAATGATTTCCAGCATCCCCCCTCACCCTCATAAAGGGTATCAAGCATTCTCTCTATATTAAAACGTGCTTAGAAGGCATAAACGAAATGAATAAAACACTTCGCCAAGAACCATACAATTCTTGGCTATTTCCTATGGACATTTGGTAACTTAAGGTCAAGAAGAACCAAAATATTTTTTCTAAAACACTCCAAGTTGATTTTTCAGAGAAATGAAACTAATTCAAAATAAGCTATACATTGATTTCTTTAGGGGGTTTGATTGTAGTTGTCAATAGGTGCACACTTCGAATAAGCCTCCACTGCTACCCTAAATTCTCAAAATGGACCCCTCAATTTGATGAATTTTGCCATCTAAGGTTGCCTATGGCCAGGGGCGCCTACCCTGGGGGGGCTGGGGGGGCTGCTGCCCCTCCTGCCCTCCTCCAGGAGGGGCAGAGGGGGCAAGAAGTGCCCTTGAATATACGACTTCTATGAAAAGATTATAGAATATTATAGAAATCTAGTTGATGACAACTCCTTTCTGATACTGTTGATCTTTGACACCGGAAACTGTTAATTTTTTCAAAACAGCGTCGGGTTTTGCGTCGGATTCTCCGAATCTTTCAATGAGTAATAAAATGAAGGTAATAGTCAGGAACAAAGCAAACAGCCCGGCACACAGGGCTTCATCAGGGGAAAATGAAGCCTGTATGCCGGGGCAAATTATAACTATAAATAAGATTCAACTTATTTTTATCCTAAAATTATGAAAACATAACATTGGATTCTCGTCGCTGTTTTGTTTTGTTCCTGACTATTACCTTTTCAAAGAGACTGTGACTAACTTGAGGTTGATAGAATATGGCTTCTGTGTTGACAATAGACCATGGAAACCTCATTAGACCTGAAAAGCTGCTGGGCAGTCTTGCCAACTGAGAACAGGAGAAAATACATTCAGCTTGCAAACTTTCTGCCGTTTTAAAGGAAAATCATGCCACGCTCGGGTCGTGTAGAGAATGAGAAAATAAAACAGATTAAAAAGGTTTCTCAAGAGCCAGGACAGACGAATATCGGAAACTTTTTTCAAAAAACGACAAAGGCTGTGACAGAGGACAGCAGCGAGAAAACAGAGCCGAGTATTTCAAAAGAGGATGACGTGTCTCAGTGTCCTCAGAAAGCTTCGAATGAGGAAATTCTTGGAGAGCTATGGGTCAAAGAAGAACTGCAATTTAATGACCAAGACAGAGAAGCCAGCAAGTCAAAGGGAAGATCATTTTTCCCTGCCTGGTTATCGCAGTTTGATTGGCTTTTCTATCATCGTCAGAAGATAGCTGTTTTTTGCCAACTTTGCTCGGCATTCAAACAGAAAGAAAAGTCACCCTTTGTATACAAGAGTGAAGCAGAAGGCTTTAATAACTGGAAAAAGGCAGTGGAAAAATTTCGAGACCATGCTGCATCAAAACCGCACCGAGAAGCTGATACAGAAAGCAGAAGACAAGGCATCCCAGATATATCCGTGCAACTTGACAAACAGAATTCGGAACAGCAAGACCGAAGGTTCAATGGACTGATATCACACCTTTTTACATTGAAAACTTTGTTAAGGCAAGGAGCTGCTATAAGAGGAAGGGACGACACCAATTCAAATATTTTCCAGTTTAATTTGGACAAATCACGAACAGATGAAAATCTTAGATTTTTCCTGAAATCAAGATCGTACTTTGGCCACGCTATTCTATCGGAGCAAGAGCAAATGCTGGTCTTGGAAGCAAGGATGAAAGTTTTGGAGGAGATAAGAGGAAACGGGTACTTTGCGTTGATCGCTGATGAAGCCACAGATGTTAGTAAAAAGGAGCAAATGTCTATTACACTAAGGGCATGTACAAAAGACTTTGTTGTCAAAGAGTACTTTATTGGAATACGCGAATGTGAGGAGGGTATTTCCGCAGAACAACTTTTTAAGGTGATAAAGGATACGCTGATTAGATGCAGGCTTTTACCAAACATGCTTACAGGCTGTTCATTTGATGGAGCTTCAGCGATGGTCAAACTGGGACGCCTGATCAATGAATATACAAATGGTCAATCAGTTTACATTCACTGTCTAGCACACTGCAATGACCTGATTATCAGAAATGCCATTGCCAAAAGCTCACTGTTTGCGAACGCAACGCTGATGTGTCAAGATCTTTATGCGCTTGCAGGTGTCTCCCCTAAAAGAATCATGCTTTTTGAAGAGTTGCAAACTGATGAAGATGACAACACCAACACAAAAACGCAAAGGTTGCAAAATTTGTCAGTGACTAGGTGGACCACAAGAGGGAGAGCGGCAAAGATAATAGTAGACAAAAGACTTGCTCTCTTGGAAGTACTCCAGAAACTTAAGGAGGATAAATCAGTTACCGAGGTGGTAAAAGCGAAAGCTAAAAAATTGAAAAAGGACTTATCAAGCTTTAATCGCGTGTTTGGCCTTACAGTTTTTTACGAACTCCTGTCAGTATTTGAGGATCTTTCAAGAAACTTGCAGCGAGTCGACTTAACTGCAGAGTTAGCTCTTTTTTGCATCAAGAAGGTCGACACAAGAATGAAGGAGCTCAGAAATGATGCAGAGTTTGAAAGACTTATCAAAAAGGTCGAGACCATGGAAATGGTATCCAGAGCGAATGAAGCTTCAGAGGGGAGAAGTAGGAAAATACCTAAACGGCTTGACGATAACGACATGCTGATTGACACGGCAGAGAAATTAGGTGGTGTTCCATCTGTCAGCAAGAGTAAGTCCGAACTCAGACGACTTTACTTTGAAGTCATAGACTTGGTAACAGTGTCAGCAGATGAGAGGTTCAACCAGAAAGATTTGGGAATCTTGAAACAGATTGAGTATCTAATCCTTGGCTCAATTAATGGGGAGCGAATCGAGAGCAGATCATTCATTGTCGATGCAATAACCACCCGCTTTGATGGTTTAGATGCATTTTCTCTTGCCGAAAATTTGGATGAGGTCCATCTTTTTTGAGAATGCATAATAGCAGGGCGGACATCCCTAACAAGATCAGAAAGGTAACTAAAGTGAGAACAGTTGCTGAAGTTATGAATGCACAACCGGCGAGTAAAGAATGTATGCCAGCACTTGTCAGTCTGATTCGCCTGTACATGACTATCCCACTGTCCTCAGCCTCTGCAGAGAGAATATTCAGTGCAACGAGAAGACTCAAGTCTTGGATACGTTCAACAAGTGGTGCAAACCATTTAAACAACGTAATCTTTGCAAATATGCACAAAGAGGAAATTGATGGAATTGACGTTGAAAGAATTGCAGGGGAGTTTGCAAGAAAGAATGACCAGAGACAGTTATTTTTCGGAAGACAATAACAAACTTTGAAAAACCAATGGCGTCTCATACAAAACTGACTTTTTTAAACCACTGGAATAAACAACTATTTGATCTGCTTTTGCTTATTGTGATTATCATTTGCCTCTTCACTTTCAATGATCCTGCAACCCCGGATTATTTCGACTTAATTTAGGTTTAGATTATTTAGACTTAGAAATCAGAATTTTCCAACCATTTAAATCACCATGATCATTTAAATTTCATAAACCAAACGTTGCGAATAAAGCCATTTTGTACCCACTTGTATCGAGAATAGTGTCAAAATTGTATGGGTGGAACATACCAATATTTTATAACGTACCAACACCCACTTCAACCCAACGAATTTTCGATTATTTTAATGGAAAAATTCTACGATTTGCCCTCAGCACCAGCACTGCCCCTCCTGCCCTTATCTCCAGCAGGCGTCCCTGCCTATGGCGTTTTATAGAATTACCACAAAAAACTCATACTTTTGGTAGTAATTAATTGAATGCTCATAAACAAAATCCTACTAAAATGAACAAGGTCTTTTAATAATGTCTTCTTAATATCTACAATAATTTAATAACTCCCATCTCGTATAGGCCCATTTAATAAACATAAAAAATAAATAAGGACATGGCTCTGTTTGAGCTGATTCGAGGATTTACGGTATGTAAGCCGTAGGTAGCTGTTTTCCTATTTGACCTCGAAACTGTGGAGGAGATCTATCTGTAAACAAATGCCTAAGTGCTTGTCAAACGTTGTGTGAAATGCATCTATCTATCAATATAGCTTGATTTCTAGCAGACAAACGGATAGAAATAGCATATTTAATGATTCATTGCTTTGGAATGAGGTAGTTCTATTTTTCCCGCTTGTTTCTTGCAGTTTTTGGCCATTTTCCCACTTGACCGCGTATCCTATTTGACCTGTAGCGCTTCGATCAATCAGCTAATTTTTTAAGAGAAATCTTGTAACCCTGGTGCAAATGTTTAAAACATGGATTGATATGAAGAGAGTGTGTATTTTCTTTGCGATTTCTATCTTTTGCTATTTATTTTGCATTAAAACGATGCTTTTTAACGAGTTTTTCCTATTTGCCTCCGTAGCTATGGAGGAGCCACGCATCAAACTAACGTAATAGAAAAACATTGCGATTTATACTGCTGAAATTACCATAGTTGAATAAAAAGGCATCTAAAAGGTAGATTGAAGCATGCCGAGTCCGATTCTGCGGTTTGTTTTAAGATATCAGTCCATTTTTCGGAGTTATCGACGATTATCCTATATGACCTGAGATTATCCTATTTGACCGCGTATCCTATTTGACCTGTAGCGCTACCAACCCTGCTCGACGAACTTGCGAATGCCAGCACCACACAATACTTCACAGTTTATCATGGAAGACTTTGAGTCAAGGTACAAATCAAGTGTTGCCTCCAATATCACCAAGGAAAATGTATCTGAAAATATTTTAAACGTGGAGCAGGACAACTTTGCGTTATGTTCTGATACTGAAAATTGCCTCGGCATGAAAAATTTAGATTCTCTCAAACAGAGCCAGTACACATTTGACCCAAGTTTTGGGATTGCAGATTTCAATGAATTTTATGATAGTTTTTCTTCTGAATGAAAGTCAATGGCAAAATTTTCATTCTGGATCAACAAACACAGATGGATGGGTTTATAAATGAATTCTTTGTAGTAAATACACAGTCAAATCTTTTGGGGCAACCTCAGATTGTTGATTCCCAAAGTTTATTCAAATGCTTGAATTAATCAATGCAAAGTAGTTGTTAAAATGGCAATCGAAACGCTGAAATTTGTTGTAACTATAGCCTTTTGAGGTCATTTTTGTAGTTAAATAAGGCTTTGACTTGTGTGGCAATGGATTCACAAAAGTGTCTCCTTGGCAGGCATGTGAGTCAGCCATTCCCTTATCTGTTAGTTAAAGCACATAGAATATCAAAAAGGTCTCTCATATTTTCTTGTCTTTTTTGTTTGGTTGTTTCAGCTTGAGTTTGCAAAGGTTTGATTTTGTTCTTTCCTTGCTTAGCACGTCATGGTGAGAGAGGCAAGTTGCATTTGAAGGCCGTTCTCTGACAATTGCCAGCTCCATGATGAAAGGTAACTAGGTCTGCATTCTTGGATGCCTAGTTCAGTTGCTCTCTGAATGTTATTCAATGCTTCACAATTTGAAAGAGTTTTGTTCTTGTATAGTTAGACTGCAGTAATTTGGTATGCAGCTATAATACAGAACAGTGGTAGATTTTTCAGTCTTCCATTTATCCAGAGTTTCTGGTTTTCAATTTAGGGTGACAACTGATGTTTACAGAAAGCAGGCGAACACCCAAGACTAACAGGTGACTGAATTTTTCCAAAAAATGTCATCCACCACAGATGAGCAGACATCTCTGAATGGCAATAATGAAATGTTTGGTCATATCTGTTGCAGTATTTATGTAATGGCTATGTATTGCAGACAATCGAAAGCTTCTGAACCCCTATTGGGAGACATCCTAAATGGGATACAACTGTACATAATATTTTGTGTAGATATACTCTATTTTAATGAATCTTTAGAGGTAAAGCACTTAGATACATGACAGTTGTAGATAAATTTGAAGCAATAACCATGAACATTTCTTATTATCAACATTTGTTAGAAACTTTTGGGCTGGAGTATTACAAGTTATAAGGCAACAACAATTTAGTTGTATTAAGGATATTGATGATCTTTTGATGAAAAGTTAAGTCTGTATACCCAGGAATCGGCTTAGAAGCAGAGCAAGCACAAAGTATAAAGAGAGGAATCTATTTTTTGTCAGCAGATGAAATATTTAGAGCAAATAGTTTCCATATTCCCCATGTTTTTGCTAGAGAAAAACATTTCTTAAAGGCAAATGTTTAACAATATCATTATCACCATCCTATTTTCCTACATGACAAAACCAACAAAACCTATTGTTCTGTATGCATTCACTAATACTTTTCAGCCTCAACCTTTACCAGGTGTCATGGGAGAGTTGCAGACCTCATTAAAACAATTCTGTGCCTGTGAGCAGAAGCCAAGTAAAAAATGTGCCTGCAATTAAACTAGGGTGCAGCTTCAGATACTGATAAACATTGGTCAGATACTGATCAACTTTTAACTCACATATATAAACTTAAACTGCATGTAAAATAAACTTAAACTGGCATAGCATTTGCTGAGAGTGTTGAAAAGTAATGTGTACGTTAGAAAATACAAGTAATGTGTTCCATCAAAATAACATCTTCAGAAAAAAGACTCTCCAATATTTTAAATGTTTCACTCTAAATTAAGCTGTCTATTGGTTCAAATTGCAGCTTGTTTTCAAGGTTGGTGATTACAGGATTATATTTTGTTTCATTAAAAAGAGTTGTAAGATTTGTTTCTTTAAACAAAGTTAAACAATCATGCCATTGATCAGTTTTTTACTAGGTAGCTTCATCTACTATTTCATTCAGTTTGATGTAAGGATAGAGCCATAATCATGACATGAAGGGCAGTTTCGGTTGTGCATTTATCTTACAACTGATGACTTTTGATGCAATGAAATCTTTTACATTTTCTGACCGTCATACAAAGTGCCAAGAAGGGCCTTTTTTACCCTTCCACTACTTTGACATGCTTGCTTCTATAACATAGTCTGCATGTTCTAAAACTGGGCCATTAACGGCAATCATCATCTCAAATTCTACTCTTTCCTCTGATAACGATCTACATTTTTCATTTCTGCTTTCGTAGATTGATACCATCGATTCAATGACACTTTCGAGTGGCATGCTTGCGGCAGCTTTACATGTGCTGTGGATAATCATTTCTATATCGCAATAATGTTTCAAATTTGTATTCAGAAATGTTCTAATCAGGTCAGGGCTGCAGATGTCTTTTTTGTGGAGAGGTGCAGTTATTATTTCCAATCTTCTCACAAACTCTCTAAATTCTCAGCTTTCTGTCAGGGACATCTGCTATGTTGGTTGCTACTTTTTTGCAGTTGAGATAAACTGATGGCCCTCGTGTGCAGCTACATGCTGCGATCATTTTTCTTGAATTCTTTCTGCTAGCGACCTAAGATCAATGAGAGGCAATTTAAGATCAAGAAATGCCAGGTCTTTCTCATCATCAACATTGTGGGCCAGGTCACTGGACAACTTTTCCACAAATTTCTTCAATGTAGCTATTGCCTGTTTGATAACGATCCCTTGCTTGTTTTGTATGTTGCTGGCCTCTCTGCATTGACCCTGCTGCAATTTATTTTCTTCATGGTGAGGCTGTGCAAGTAGAATCCCTCTGTATTTGCCATGCTCAGTGTCAACCAAATCCTTGTGTAAAAGTGGCCAAAGACATTCCTTTTTCAGTGTTGGGTAAGGCAAATGATCTATTGAAGACAAGATTTCCTAATATCATTTAATGACTGTTGCTTTGAATCTGGAAAACTTATCGTTAGGCAGCATATTAACAGTCTGTATGATATTGACACTGACCAAAAACCTCATAAATGTCACATATTCCAGACAACATTGTGACAAACCTCTTTTTGAAGATTTTGTTTGAGTGCTCACTTGCCACTGCTGCTTTCTTGCGGTCTTCACTGCTTCCCCCTAGCTTCCTAAGCTGGGTTTCCTCAAGCGTTCTGATGATAGCAGTAAAATCTCCCTGAAAAGCGTGGTATTGGATTCTGATTTATTTGATAACACAAAATAATGTAGCTTTTTGGAACGGAAATGCTTTATTTTAAATGAACAAAATACATCGATTATTAAACATGTTCTGCCTCAAAGGGGCTAAGTGTCGTCGTCATCACTCTCTGACTCTGACGGATCGTCCGTTGATGAAGCTTCGACTTCTTTATGAATTTCGATACTTTCTTGGATGTTTGTTTTAATTCTCCATTGTGTCTACAAATATATATCCACAGCTCTCTCGATGATTTTTTCCTTTTCATCTTTACTCCAAAGAGAATCATTGCCATAAACGATCAAGTTATCGTTAAGAGTACTGTGAGAGATAGCACTCTTCAATCACTAGAATCGGTAATCTTCCAGCTTTTTAAACATCTCAAGAATTGCTTAAATTGTCTCACTCTGAGCATTTGCTAGTCCTGTAATTGGCAAATGTGCATGGTCACTATTATCTGGTTTTTTGTCTCTTATACCTGATTTTGCAAAGCTATCTTTTATCTCCATTTCTTTCCAAGGGATATTCTCCCATATGGCTGGCATTTAGACATCTGTAAATTTCAACAATTAAAATAGTTGTCCATAGCTATTGCTGTATCAAATTCCTCATTTGTTTGTGATAATAATGCCTGTTAACTCATAGACTCCCATTGAATTGTGCTTTGTATCCCTATTCAAAGAAGCCACCTTCCAGCTCTGTATCCCCAGCAGGTGTCAAGTAAACAAATGAAATTAGAGTGTTCAGTCATAAATTCAAACTTTCGGGTTGTTCCTCAAATCCAATCAAAAAATGAAGAATTACAAAAGTATTTGTTAAAGATTAATCTTTTTAATGATACAAAAATTATATTATTAAAAGTCATATTTCCGGCATTATTCTTATTCAAAGTTAGTAGAGTTTACTGAAGCTACATATCACTATGATGTTTGTTAGGTGTTATTGTAGAATTATGTCAAACTGAAAAGAGATGATATAAATATAAAACTATATTTAGAAATTAAAAAATTATTAATTATTTGTATGAAAAAGAGAGAAACAATCCTTATTTAAATAGCAAAGATAAACTAATTTCCCGGTGTCAAGGTCGCTACATCCAGTACAAATAAATTGTGATTTTCCGTTCGGGTTTCTCCTCGAGCAATTTCTACATCGCCCTTTCGTTTCTATTTTCTTTGGCCAATGTCCATCACCAGAAATATCAGGCATTATACTTCTCTTTCTCCCATTTCTTTCTTCTCCTATAAGTTGTACCGTAAGGTTTTTTCTAAAGTTAATCAGTGGCCTTTCCTTGGGTCTGCCGGCACGAGTGACCAGTTTGTGGTTAGATTTCCTAAAATACCTTAGAATTGCTTCATCTACTCTTTTCCCATGCCACCACTCTACATGCTTCAACTGTTCCTTTTATTAGAATGACAGAAATTAGAATGAGTGCTTTTATGTTCAGAAATTTAAGCATGGACAAAAACATGCTTGATCAGTGCTTTAGGCTTGTCATTCAAATTTACTTAAGAACACTAATTTATCAGGTTTTTAAAACTGAAATGCTTTATTTTAGGTAAAGAAAATATTTTCGTTACTTCAGATCATTGTTATTAATGACCATAATGTTGTTAAGATTATTGCTTTAAAAGATTGATCAACTGACTAAGAGGATAGACTTCACTAATATACGATTTTGTGGTTGCCAGACAATTCCATCTTCCATAAAATTAACTTCTCAGAACTTCTTTGGTGTTCTTGGCTTCCCCCCTTTAAAACTCTGACCTTGCAATTGTCTCTGAGACATGACAAGTCAGCATTAGACATATCAGCTACCAACAAGCGACATGGTTCCTTTGGCATTATAAATTGAATTTGTTGTGAATTTGCATATGAAGTGATTCCAATACAATGTCAACTCATATTGCTTTTCAGCAACTTGGCTTTTTGTAACAAACGCAACATAGATTCTAGGATTTCTTGAGTAGCCAGTTCATAAAAAGGCTGTTGGATTGTAGCAAAACCTTTCCCACATGGCGTATATTTCCAAATCTACCACTTCATTGTACTTTCAAATCCATCTCTTATTCCTGAAAGAAGAAAATTATCTTGAGTTGACTACTAGGACCATCTGAGAAAATAATGCTTTCTAAATTTCCCTTATTGATCCTAGCATGTGCTGTGCAGAGAGTTGCTTGAGATTGTTTTCAATGAGCAGCCTACAATGCAATTGTTTGGTCGTCCACATTATGGGTTATATGTTCCACGATTTTAGCCTGCTTTCTTTTTACATAGGCATGTAGCTTTTTTTAGCTGTGTGTTTACCATAATTTTCACTTCTACTTTTGCAATACCTTTATTGTTTCTTTGCCACTGAAAAATGTTCAACTGTGACTTGCCACTATCCCAAACTGGTTCAGAAGAGATCCTATTTCTGCAGATGTTGCATTCAAGTGTCATATATGATGTATAATCACAGACAACGGGATTTGCTTATAGATATATGCCACTGGGTAACCTTGTGCTGTTCCTTAGAGCATTCAAAAACATTATTCATGGTACATACACATGCATACATAGGAACACGAGCATTTGGGGTATTTTGTCAAAAAGCTTGATGTTTTTTGGCCTGCGGTCTTAGAATTATGCTCTTGGCAGGCTTTGGATGCTCCTGGAAACATAGCTAGTCAGCCTCTGTAAGAGAAATAGGCCTATATTTGCATCTTCAGTTTCTTTCCACTTTGGTCATTCCATGTCAATGTAAAACAGCCACATAACTCACCACCTTAGAGTTTGATGATTTTTGGTAGAAAATTTTTTGACAACCATAACATGAACATAGACTAGACAGGGTTGAGATTTCAAATATTACTCAATAATTTTTAATTATTTTTGAATGATGCACAATTTTTAGTTTTTGCTACTATTTGTATGGATTCAAATCAATGAAATAATGATGCATTTAAGTTGAAAATAAACCAGACAAGCTAATCAGCTCTATAGATATAAACAAATTGATCAAAAATTTCCAGCCACAAAAGTCTTTCTGATTATAGGAACCAGAAGGAAAGTTGTAGCCATGGCAACAACCAGTGAGGATAGTTGTGTGAATTTCATCGTGTTGCTTGATTTTGAATGATTTGAGAATTTGATTAGAGTTCTAAATGAACTTGCAAAATAGGAAAAGCCTGTAAGGATATCGCTCTTTCTAATCAACAAGGGTTCGGTAAATCTAAAAAAGCATTATTGTGCATCATCAAGGCTCTGCTTTTGTGGCAGCCGCAACAGAATGGCTCAGTGTTTGTGCAGCAATACCAACTTTCATCTTGTGGTTCTGCCATTGAATATGCTGGTTCTTAAGTTTGTTGGCTAAATCCAACACATCTTTTTTCTGTGCTCTATACAATGCCAGCACAAACTCCCATTGTATTCTTTTCCCAGTAGGAGTACAAAATATTTTAATGTCTACAAAAGCATTTCTTGCTAGCTTTACCATATGGCAGACATCTAGAATGATGAAAATTTTTTACCAGGTTTAACGGGATGCAGGAAAGAACCGTCCAGCTTTTTTATGTTAGCCCCTAGTTTTTCTACTATAGTGATATTTTTGGGGGCACCATCAAATATCACTGCACACACTTCAGCACCTTTTTGTGTGACCATAGTTCTCCCTCTAGTTATCATTCTAGCTGATATTTCACAATCTAGTGCACTGGTCAAGAAGTATGCTATTGGGACATACCATGGTTTTTGGAGCCCAGCTTCCATAAAAAGAGGTGCGTTTTTAGCAACTGTGTCTAGCTTTTCTCCCTTCAGTGGACCATAATTCACATTACCTACAAATCTCAAATTCGTCTGGTCCCATTCAAGTTTTGTTTTAATTGCCATTTCATCTAAAATTATGACACAATCATTCTAACCCTCTTTCACTTTATTCTCGACTAAATCAAAGGATTTGCCTAGAAACCCAGGCTCCCAGTCAATGTTAACAGTCAAGGGGCGGATAGTTGCAGGGTGTGGTAAATGAAGATGTTTTCTTATGAACCTGTGTGCTCTTGGGCTGTAAAAGTGGAGGGAGATTGCAAACTCTTTAATCTCCTGTGAGTATCTAGTACCAGCCTGTTTAGAAGCATTCTTGGTTTGATTTCTAAATAATTTTAATACTTCCAATTTTAATTCTTCCTATTTTAATTCTTCCTATTTTAATTCTTCCAATTTTAATTCTTCCAATTTTAATTCATCCAATTTTAATTCATCCAATTTTAGTTCTTCCAACTGAGAGCAAAAAGCTTATTCTCAACTTTTTGATGATCTTATTTTTTGGGGTCACTGATATGGAATATCCCTTCAACATCTTAACAATATGGTTTGAAAAGGTCATATTTACTGAGTATCAATTGATACCAATGCATTAAACTTTCAGTTATTTTCAAAATCACATTAAAATCTACATGATTCCTACGGTTCTATTTAGAGAGCGTCATTTGCTTCAAATGTGCATTGCTTTGAACATGGGTCATCGTGTGCAAAAACTCTACAGCAATTGTTTTCTCTACTGACTTCAATAGTCACTCCAGCCCAGCAATTTGTAACATACCTGCATGCAAGATAATTCTGATTTCAATACCATCAATATGTTCAATAAGAGCTAGATTGAAATAAAACTTAACTCCAAATTCAGGTATTCCTCGTATCGTTTTTGCTCCAGTCGATATCAAATAGTCGAATAATTGTCATCCTTTGTAATGGAATAGAAGTGAATTCCTTTGACTTCTGTTTTACAAAACTCAAATAATGCCCCCACGAAAATTATTTGGTTTGTCAGTGGCCGCTGCAGGCTGACTTCAGCTGCCAAACGCTGAACGGTACCTCCAATCCCATCACATGTGGATTTACCATGACTTATGGCAAAGAAATTTCACTCACAGTTCATTGCAATGTCTTCCTCGTGGTGACACAAGTTCAAGAAATTCTTAAAGTTCTTAAACTGACCGGCACAACCATCAAAAACAGTAATGGACACCTTTGTGTCCGTGGAAATCATTACCTTGATATGCTGTACAGTGCCTTCTAAGACACTATTCACAAAGTGCATGTCGTGTTCAAGGTCATCGGGTTAAAAAGCACAGTGACGTTGATCCAATGACTCCACTCTTGTCCTTGTGGTAAATGACTGCTGGCTGTAATGTGCATTACTTCTGGTTCCAGTAATAACCCTGGACTTCATCTTGGATGAAAAATTTTGTTCTGACGCCTAGTCTAGTAAAACAATGACTTCCCATTGATTTCAAATTCTTTTAACTTCTTCATATATGAAGTTTGCGACTTTGCAATTAATGTTCTAGCACAAGATGCTCTACATCTATTTTCTCCGTATTCTCCTATAGGTAGAACATCACGTCCTTTTCAGTTGGTTATTTGTGAAAACCATGTGCTTTTTGAATCGCACGAGTTTTCACATGATTACTTATATGTCCATCTCCTTTATATGACCAAAGCCCAATCACCCATATCAAAACTCTCATTAATTGGTTCCATTTGTGGTGCTTTCTGAACCACAAAATATAGGCCCAAAGGGTGCCTCTTAAAGAGAATCCTTAGAAAGAAAACTTTGCTTGTCGGCACCTACCTAACAACAGTTGGGATACAGGAGCTTTTCAGTCAACACCAATAAAGTCTCCTTTTGGGCAAAGAAATAACAATCGCTTGTAGATCTTCCCCTACACCAAAATGACGTTTTGAAGAGCTCGAATGATAATCGAACATGAAAAACATTCATTCTTCTATTCTCCTTCGAGTTACTACTTCCTTGCTCTTGGCTTCACTCGTCCTATAGTTGCAAACGTATCGATAAGTAGGAAGCTGAATGATTGGAAGGTAATGTTGTTGACCTAGTTTGTCAATACTATCTGCCATTCGGGTTATAGTTTGGATTGTTATATAGTACGGCTAGAGGTACGCTGACCAACATCTACAAAGAGGACAAGGCACATCTATCTTCTAATCAGCCTGTTCTTGAGTACTTGTACTCCGTCATGTTTTTCCCCATTTTTTGTTATTTTTTTGTTTTGAGTTAGGAGTCTTCTTCAAAAAAAGTCTTTGAATAAAAGTTGTGATAGATCCTTTTTATCCGTATGTCTTGCAAAGGAATCAGAGGGTTAAATAGGTAAAACATTCAGGCTAACATTTGTGAAACTTTTGTGCCCATGCATTTAAATTTTCCAGCTTTAGGCCATTTTGTCAAGGTTATGCGAAAAAATTTAACATATCCGTTCTAAACATATCCCTTCATTTTCTTCTTGTTCTAGAAAGTTTACTTTGAGCTTGCTTTGCGGTTTATTATTGTTAATCTTTTCATTTCAGTTCAATTAGATTACTTCAGCTTTATAACTTATACTCATTACGTTCCGAGAGTCATACTTAAAGAACCTTTTACAGTTATCAGCTTTGATGACAACATGTCTTTCCTCTTGGTGTTGAAAAACGTTGGTTAATTTGAACACGTTGTATTTGTTCCACAATCCCGGACTAAAGTATTTAGGACTTAACAAGTAAGATTGACAATTCATTTTTCTTTGAAAATCATCGAAAGTGCTTCAACACACTAATGGTCATAAATCTCGTTTCTGTAGAATACTCGCTGCCTCGTTTACAAAGATTAGCAGACACATCTTTTTATTTATGACGTCATTCTTATTTTTTATCGTGGAAATAGTTGGTAAATCGATTTTTAGAAGTTGAAATTCTTAAGTCGTATTCTATGTCTTAATCAGTGTCTTGAGTAAATCATGTAGTAATTTTTTCAAGGAACAATATCAAGTTAAATGAATTTCTCCCTACACATTTGTTCTTTGTTTTTCGTAATTTTGCCGTGCAAAACCACGTAAGCTTGTGAAATATCAAACTCCTTACAATTTTTGCCTTAGTTTCTTGTTCTAGGAATTTTATCAGTAATTGTGCATCAAATGCCACATTAGTGGCTGGGTTGGTTTGAAGCAAAAATAATACAATTTCAAGTCGGGCAAGTTCCGTCTTTTTACCAAGAAGTCGTACAGAGACACTTTAGACATTATGTAGTAATAAAGTCTACATTGATCATCATTGATCACAGCACTATGCCAATGGCATGTACTTTCCATGGGCCTAACAGAATGAGAGCAAACACAACACGTCTGCTTTCAATGCGTTCAACTGAAAATACAACAAACAACATAATAAAGGTGCGAATATATTTATAAACATAATAACATTAAAACCAGAATCTTTTTCAACAACCAAAAGAATTCTTTTTCACCCGTAACTTCAGTGCAATGATTCGTAGGAAATTGCATCTCTGCTGTGTTTCGTCTATTTGATGTACCAGTTAATTATGCTAAACTCGTAACTATGGCAAGTTTTAAGCGTCAAAACATGTCGCATTATCATGAACTTTGATGTTATTTCTCTGATACAAAGCGCATTTTGTCCTTTTTCAAGGCAACTATCTTCATAATTAATCAGCAAGTAAAAGAACGTTATATATAATGCTTTACTTTATTCTTCTGTGTCAAAATTGTTTTTGTAATGTTAAAAACGTCATAAGTGTTTTTCTTGTATAAATGTTTTCATTCACACATGATAGAAAAATAATGGGTTCGTAAATGCGTCATAGTTTCTTCTGTTAAATAATAATTCATTTGACGTAAGGCTAGTTACAGGAAAAGCCGTAGTTGAAATAGCTTTCCAAATCTAAGAGGCAGGAAACGTCACAACGTGATGTGTTTTTGCTTATCTATGTGGCCAGTTGATCGCTTGTAATACGTATTCTTGCGTTTTGCGAAATCACATTTGCGAAATACTCCGTATAATTGTTCGTTGACGTTTGCAATTATTTAAGTATCTGCCTCCATTTAGGGTCCGCATTGTAGCGGCGTTAACCTCTTGCTACAACTTCAAATGATCTAATAGCAAATATCTAATCTTAAATCTAATGAGATAGCTGATTGTGTGCTCCGAAGGCCGGCTAATCTAGCCATTTTTGTCTGCAAAAGCACGTGCAGTCATTATGTGACACGTGCTTTATGACTATTTCTCGTTCTCTGTTTGCTTCTTAATTAAGAAACACTCAGTAGAATTTGACGAGATAATGGTCTTCGATGCAGGTTATAATTCGCACCCTATCTTGGTCCTCCGTTTATTGATTTGCAATCACCCATTTCTTGTAAACTGTGACTTAAAGCGCCTAAACCCTCAGACGTGATCAGTATTTTCAGACAGTTGATAATTCAAAACTTCCATCTTAAAAGTATGACAATCAAAAGGCCTAATTGTTTCTTAGTTAAAAATCATCATTCGTTTTTATTCTCTGGAATCAAATTATTCTCTCGTTGTAATCAGTATGCAAGTATCTAAAACTTAAAATTAGAAGGAAAATTTGAGTTGTGCGGTGAATTCATTACCTCACTATGTGTGTGCTTTGAATTATTTTCATAAATGTTAAAACGTTTACCACGCCCAGTGAAAACTATTCTGCTTAATTAAAAATGTTTTATAGTACTGGATATGCTAGACCATCGATGAAATCATTACATTTGGAAATTACTTGTTTGAATTGACGATTGAAGCACTTGCAAGTGTTGCTGACAATTTTGCTTTAGGTGCAAAGATAATCGGGCTGTTTACCTTTCCTTCTACATCACCACTCTAAAATCTAGTTAACTGATTTAAACTGCCGTCTCAGCCCTACCAGTCTTCCGGTAGAGAAAACAAAACTGGCATCAAGAGGTTTACTACAAAGTTCCTAATTATAGGAGGGTCTAATAAGGAGAGGGATTGTCATTTCTTTAAAAAAAGATTGAAATACTTAGGTTTTGCGAAATTTGTAACCAAAGAGTAGAGAGGGGGAAAGTTTTTGCATGAAATACATAATTAGGGGGTGTTAATAAATGGAAATAGGTATGCAAAATTTCTGAAAAATAAAGTTTACCCCCGCCCCTTAAATTGGTTTGAATCGAGCGTGAAACTGAACTCTCGTTTAATATAATTTATGATAAATCTGATGATGGAGCTTTTGGAAAGCTTTTTGCCTGGCAGAACTGATTAGAATGGTTGATAAAGGCTTTCATTGTTGCTATTCAATGTTTTCCAAAACAGAAATATAGCCAAGTGACTTTTAGAAAAATGACTACATAGATCTGTACTACCGAAGCGTTTTTCATTTGGGTTTATCCAAGCTATCCAATACTAAAGGAAGCTATAATTGATAAGAGACCTGTTTTAGTTTATCCAGTTGGTAGTTCTATAATCGACAGCCTCATGATTTCATACCACATGATTTCCATTGCTGCTTTGGTTAGAGTTAACAAGCACCAAGATATTTTGTGTAAAGCAGGGAAGTAACACTCCTCGGTGTTAATTTATTGACTGAGAATTAAAGAGATGGTTTAAGAGATGCCAAAAGTGAATGATGCCTGGCCTTCTAATTTTTGAAAATATCACTTCTAATTTTATCCGGGAAATGGTCTGATGTCAGAGAGTCCTTCTAATAAATATACTAGTGTCCTAAATTGAAAACCAGCGTTGCGATGTTTGCATTTGATTTTGTGCAAAGCATTGTTTTCTAGTTTTTTTTAAGTATGCCTCTTCTTTGGCATGTTATTTGCTCTAGAACCTGCGGTCGAAGTAACACATTAGGCACTACTATTCTGTGTCGGCCTACACGTCTTTTATTGGCAATCAATGTTTAGACACTGGGGACATTTTTATCCGTGATCAGGACTTCATTGAGACATTAAAATTGATAAAACCAAACTCATATAGCCGTATAGCCGATGCTGCCTAAGTCAAACTTGGAAAATCTATATGCAAGTGATATTTCAATATGGTGGTTTTTAATCGAATGTATTTGTGTTTACTGCTAAAATACTGATAAATAATTTCGAGAAGCTTTTCTCTGTTATTTCGGTACTTTGCGAGTAAAACTAGTATAATCAGCAGTATATTGTGCCCATAGAATATAATATTTAAGTTTTTAGATGCCTATAGTGTGCAAAAAGCGAAGTGTTCAAAACATCCTTTCTTCAACAGGAATGAAAGAAAAGTTTTTTTCATACACTTTATCTCAAGATAGTGCAAATCGATTTGCCAATGCCCCTAAATTTTAATGGAATTCCAAAAGGCATTGAAGTATATATAATATACATTATGATTATCAATCTTGCTTAAAAACTCAACTTAAAGGGATATCGTACTAACAAGGCTTTTGAAGCCCTAAAAAATCGAAATATACAAGTGAATTTCTGGTCAGAAAGTTTGTCTCTCTCTTACTACCTGCAACCATATATGTTTATGTTTAATAAAACGTCTGATGCAAGCAATATCAGCTTTGCCTCCTTTATGTCCTAGCTTAACAGGTTGACCGGTGCTATGGAGATAAAAATGATGCTCCGATGTTTCAGCAAAATTTTTCTACAGACGAATTGTATAGTTATAGGAAACTGTCGTATATCTAAGTGAAATACAATATCAAATGGCGCAAAGGGACGCAACATGACACTCTTATTGTGACATCAAAACCGACAAAAGGGATCTTTTGCTTTCTTACCGCCTTAGAAACACTTTTAAGCTCCTTTGTGACCATTGCGGAGGGGAATAGGACAAGTGACGTCATTATTTGCTTTTCTTATGAGCTCTTTTGTGCATCCACCAGTAAGTTAAAGGAGCAAAGATGACCTGTAATAAGAAGCTGAATTTGACTAGATGAATCAAATTTAATTCTCCCTAACTTTCCATCTATTTTGCAAAAGGCAAACTAGCTTCAATTATGACCCGTGTTAATAAAACTGAAACATTCGCTACATGAAAGCAAATAGTATAAAATTCAGTATTTGCCTCTGTGCTTTCAAATTGGTTTACTTTCTCGCAATGGAATCAATGCCGCCATTCATTTGCTGTTTGCTTTGTGTTATTGGTTTAACGCGGGTGATTCTATTACATTCAGCGAACTCTAGTCAGGGAAAGCACAGATCAGTTCGACCGTCTTAAGAAATTTCTCCTGAAATGTTTTCAAATTCAAGCAAACCACTTTGGCATCTACATGACGCGAGGGTTGTTTAATTGGCGAAGCTAGGTTTAACAAGACTGGAGCTGGATAAACACTGGATGTAGCTGTTGTTTTCCTAAAGGCGGAATCAGCGAGAAGAAAGGACAATTTTGACCAGCATCACCTGTCTCCTTGTGTAATTATGCAAAACCAGGCAGATTGAAGAACGAATAAGACTCGATGTAAATCTTCTCGACTTAATGAAACCTGTTTGGCCGCCTGGTTGGTATGAAGCATACCTCACTCAAAATTTGAAAGTCAAGGCAACCAAGGCAACTTTGTTTTGAAAGGGAGAAGACGTGAGTTGACCGATTCACAAATCAATAAGTTTCTAAAGATAATAGAAAGGATCGAACATTGGTCGGCTTTGTCTTTGTAATGATGTTGAAATTCATTTAAAAAATACAATGTTGTAAACAGTGGTCTCCCAGTGTCTTTAGTCAAATAGGACTCCTACTGGCTCCCAGTTGCTGACTTTGAAGGCAGCGGTGGGTGCATACAGCTCTTTGCGCGACCTTATACAACTGCCAGCCGGAACCAGAGGTGGCCCAAAATTGATTAACGTTCAAGGGCATTTAAAATTCATAGCAGAAAGAAGAAACCAGCAATCAAGTCTCGCGGCCATCACAGCAAATTAGTGCTGTGTTTAATGCGAGACAGAAGTCCAGTTTGTGCACTGCAAGGCGCCCATTGTCCATGTGCGCAATTTGTGATGTTTCAATATTTACAGAGCATATGTAGCAAGGAGTAGCACTATTTTGCTTATAAAACGGTACCTGCACTTTATCACTGCGAACTGAACTGAAGAGAGTCGGGTCGGGCATCTCGCTCAATATGGTTTGAGCCGATTCTGGTACTCAGTACAAGTTGCAGAAATACTATCTATTAGAATAGAAGGCTCTCTAGATCAAGGTGAAGGTTTGTTTCTGTCCACGTTTTCGTAATTTTACGTTAGCTAAAATTTTTTTTATCGCTAGATGATCCATGCTTAAAATGAGTTTTCGCTCTGCTTGACTTTCTACTGATTCTGTAAGTCTGATGCAGTAGCTGAGGTAGAGCAACTAGTCCGCTCTTTAAATCTGCTTCATTTTTCGCATGACTTTCGGTGTTTATATGGCTGACAAAAGTCTGCGGAAGACTGCGGGTTGAAAGCGTTCTGTTTTACACGGAATTCTAAAGTGACATTTTCACATCTTCATACTTCAACTTACTCCACATGTCATCTAAATGTTTTAAATCTAAAATTAACAATCTGCAATTGAGTTTAGACTCTTCATTTTACATAAAGCCTAAACGAAAATTATGTAAAATTTTTATGGGAATTGAATTTTTCTTTTCAGAGCGTCATCACTTAGCACATTGTAAGTGCTTTACCTATCTCAGTGAAAGTCTAGTTGACACAGAGTTTTGTTCAAAGAAGGTTTTAACGGCTAAGAGAATCGCACGCCATGGCAATATCGGATACCCTAACTGGTCGAGTAAGTCTAACCATCTACAGTGTTTTTTTGGCACTTGCGAATGTTCTCGTGATTCTCAGTTACGTCATCAACAGGCGGCTGAGGACGCTGGCTAATCGCTTCGTGATAGCGCTGGCCATCAGCGACCTGATGATCAGTCTTGTTCTCATCCCGCTCTCCACGTGGCTTCCTACAAGTCCAGTCATCGGGCCTTTGACTGCCTTCTCTCTGCTGGCATCCCTCGCCAACATCTGTGGCTGCACCTACGACAGATACAACGCAATAAAGAACCCTCTGCACTACCCAAGCATCATGACGAAGAAGAGGTTCATCATCGTCATGGTCATCGTATGGTCAGTGCCACTGGTCATAGCCTTAATCCCGCAAATATGGATAAACAATGTGGAATCCTTGAAGCTCTCCCCGTTGGATGTTTACACCTACGAGAAAAACTTCGTCACGTTTATGACAATTCTGGTCTTAGCAATGTGCACCATTCTCGTTGCAATCTACGTGTATATATTTGCGGTTGCCAAGAAACACTATGATGCAATGCGAAAAGCCGAAATGCACAGGCCAAGACTCGAGCCAGAGGAAGGTGGTCAGCGAAGACGCCAAGAGAGAACCTCGTCTTCAGTGCGAAGCTTCTTCATAGCCATCAAATCAACCGCCCTGTTTGCGACGATCGGAGCCAACTTCATATGCTGCTGGCTTCCATTGATCATTGTCAACCTTGCCTTTGCTTTCGACTTTCTTGCTTCGATATCACCCACCTTCGTGGGCGTCGCAGAAATACTTATGTACTCCAACAGTTTTCTCAACCCAGTTACCTACGCGTTCTTTCAAAAGGAGTTCAGGCATACGATCATTGGACTAATGAGAAAGAAGAGACACATTTTGCCGTTCGAAAACGCATCCTATGTAAGAAGTGAAAACTTCTCGACTCATGTCAAAAGCTATTGAATATTTTTTTCTTCATTATTATCGCTACTAGCTACTCAAGCCGGGCTTAAAGCAGCTCCAGTTACTGCAAATTGAAATAGAATTTAATTTTACGTTTTTGAGACAAGCAGGCTGAATCTTTCACATTGCACAAACAAATCGTGATTAGAACGTGATGATGGACGCTATAACAAAACAGTGTTCTCTGTCTCTAGCAAAGCGCGCTGCTTATTTCAGTGTATCGCAGGGAAAAGTCAATATTCTTAACGTTTTGAAGGAGAATTATGCTCCCTCCTGTTTGCTCCGTAGGCCGGTTTATTTTGCGCAGAATATAAGCAGATAAGCAATCGTCAATTATGAGCATTAACTAAATAGTAATAATTACTTTGTCATTTGATGTCAATATTCTAGCGATAGAGAAAGGTGTAAGAGAAACTTTGGTCCAGCTTGAACGTACGAGTACCGTCACCCTAACAAATGCTTGTTTTGCTGCCTAAGGTGCCGCTAGAGAAGATCCACGCATGTGAACGAGTAACATTGAAAATCATGCGATGCTGCTAGTCGCCAGATGCCTGTCGCATTGGCTTGAAAAATTATCTACCAATCTTATCATGGCTAAATTGCTGTGATAGGATGGGAGCGTGTCACGTGTCTTACCCATTAACTCTTCCAAAGTATATCGCTAACAATGCTGTGTTTGGTCTTATGACATATTCTGCTTGGCATCCCATAAATATACTTTATTAGCGTGGTATTTAAAAATTGTATAGCGTACGCACCTCTTGTACATAGCTTATCACTCAGAATGTATAACAATTCAATGATAGTAGTCTCTTAAGAAGTAATCTATTAATGTCATGGGAGATTATGGATTTACATGTGAAGGTTTTCTCTTATAAAGAAGCCAGAAAGCTGGCTCTTCTCGAACAGAGATATTTTGCCATAAACTTTGAAATCATAAGTTTATTATGAAATTGAGCAATGATATTTTGAAATCAAGGATATAAGATAATATTTCCTTGCTATACATAACTTTTATTGTAATAATCAGGCCTTAAAACTGATAGAGTAAAAGCAAAGCTAACTATTATCTGTTACCTTAAGGCTGCTATTAATAAAATGATCTTTATTGTTCGAATAATATTTTCTTTGATAACTGCTGCAAAGCTAAGAAAGGAAGAATACGGATCAAATAACATGCATCAAGGAATCACCTTCTATAAGCAACTAAACGCAACGCTGCCTCGTTGCCAACCGCGACAAAGCCTCGTTCGGCAAATCCGCCGTGAAATATTTTTGCAGCTGGTAGAATTTGACCGAGCGATCTTTGTACACCATCGTATTTGAAGTTAGGCGATATAGACAGAAGAAGTTGTTAGCATGTTATTTCTTTGGATGAAGTCATTCTCTGCTCTTCCGCGAGAGCGGGCTCAGCATTGATGAAAAATGAGCTAGCAACTTGAGAAAAGTATCTTAACTAATGCTAATGCGAAGGTTTCAGTTTTTTAAAATAAAAGTCAAGTAAAATGTGAACTGAATATTAACTGAAATAAAATGCACATGTTAATATAGAATGAAAAAGATGCTTAAGTCTCGCTTAACTTTTATCAAATACGCTTTGCTTTAGTCGTTTAGACGTTATCTTTCGTGTCACACAACAAAAAGTCAGATAAAATGTTATAACTGGTTCAAACCTCTCCAAAGCCTGTATCACAAATGCAGGTGTGATTGATTAAGTCATTTGTGGTCTCATTTCTTTAATCCCATCTCCTTACCATTTGTAAACTGAAAGAAGAAGGCGAAGCAAGTATTTTTTCATTTCATTGAAGGCTCACAAACGTGGCGATTTGGTGATACGTGGCCAGACTCCCTTTCCCCATTATTTTAATTCATTGACATCCTTAACTTAAGCCCTTGATTTCACTTATACCCGAAGTCAGACCTATGCTCAAAGAGGGCTTGAACCTAGCCCTACTTCAATATAACACCTCTGGTCAGTTTCATTTTATCGTCCTCATGCGTAAGTCAGAGGTAGCAGAAAGTGATGAATCATTCAGACTAGCATAGGCTTTTCTTTTTTTATTATTCTGACTTCTTTCTCAATATTGTCAGGTCTTACAATCAGAAAAAAGATTGCTTGGCAATTATATTTTTAAATATGTCAAGACACTTTATTTTTGCAACACTCATTTCAAATCTTGAAAAAAGCTTAGAACTTGAGAACTGAATATTGGAAATTGGAATCGATTCAATCTGGTAGGAACTTTAAAATTCCCGAAATGGAGGTTTTTTGGAACTTCAAGAAAAGGCAGCCAGTATGACATCAGTCAGTAAATTGTAGGCGTTTTCATGGACATATTAGACAGGTCATCTGAATAACATGTTCAACTATAAGCTCTTGCCTAGATGTTAGCACTTTCCTTGACTCTACAGGTTGTCCTGAGACTTCAAGCGAAAATCGCATTTGCAAAACAGGTGGCAGACAAATCTAGTGTATGTAAATAGGTGTGAAAAACAAGCAGTGAAAATTTATTTAGTCTATAATAGTGCACCTGACTATTGCTGAAAACCTTGGTGAAAATCTGCGGATCTTAAATGCACTTTGCGTAATATGAAACCATCAGAACATTGAATTGCTCAGTACCTATCTAATGTCAGACAGAAAAATAAAAATGTTCTTCACCCTGCTATATAAAAGAGATGTTTGCAGCTCTCTCGATGAAGGTTTGGTTGAATTTGTTAGCTGGTTTCGAACTATCAAAAAGCAGTGTGATATAATATTGCCGCAATATTGAATAAAGTTTTTTTTGTAATCAAAGAAAAAAATAGACGGATGCTTATGTTGATGCTTCCCTTATGGAAGATAATGAAAGTGAGTCAGTTTTAAAAAGCAAAGATTATGTTGCAATGAGACTCTTTTGGGAGATGTAATCAATTTGTGATGTGTGACTTGTTCTACAAGTAACTCAAGACCAGTCTGGTTTTATACTTTAGTGGAATGAAAAGGAAATGCTCTTAAGCGATTAAGAAGGACATCTGGTCTTCCCGAAGAGGATTTGAGCTGAACTCAATTTGCTCGGTTACTAAAGAATTTGCAAACTTTCAAATCCCAGCTCGGGTAAACATGAAAGTGCTCTTTTAAGTGATTCGTGCTCACCGGAGATTTGTTGCTAAATGCTTGGTTAAAGATGCTGGCAAAGATTTGCACAAAACAAGCCGAGAGTGACTATTATGTTGAAAAGCTTTTCCTTCAGATCATTGATAAGATAAACTCAATCCCGTGATAGAATAACAAACGATTTTGATAAGTTGAGCGCTGAGTTTGACTCATAAACGGTTTTAAGAAATAAACATATGATTTATGAGTGAAATGCCTGCTCATTGGAATATCTCCCGAGTGGTTTTTGGGAGTATCTGACGGTAAAGGTAAACATGAATTATCAAAGGTAAATAAGTGTTGTTTATAACAAGAGTAAGCAGTTTATTTTTGCAATCAATGCAATTCTGGGTGCCTGATATCTCACTGGCAATAACTCTCAAAGCACTTTGTGTTAGAAAGACAGTAAGGAGCACATGCAAATCAGAGACATCAAGCAATTTGGCTGGCATCATGTACGACTGGCTATCTGGAGTATAGCTGTTGGTTACGAGGCTTGGTAGAAGCGTCGAATGCAACGTTACGCACAAGGTGCACGTTATCCCAACCAGCAGGTCGCAAAGCTTAGATTTCAATGACTTTTTGCTTTATCAGGAAAGGAATTCCTAGTCCTGTTGTCAGCTAACGGCGAAAAGCAATAAAGAATATTTCCAATTTTTCCCAATCTTTAATGGTATATTTGGTTGGCAATGATTTTCATTTATAATGAAAAACTAATAAGATAAAACATAATTTTCCTCCTCGTATTAGAGAATTGGCGTAGTTGAATTACTAATTTCGAGCCAATGCAAAAAGATGTATTTTGAAAAACATGACGATGAAAACCATCAACGATTTTGTTCAAATCTTTGGCTGATCGAAACTTGATTCTTATTATTTTCATCATTCAAAAGTTAAATGATATGGTAAATGGCAAATTTGAAGATATTCAAATGGCAAATAATCTAAAGATTGATAAGACGGATCCACTTTGGAAAGCAGAATGTTTTTTAAAAGGTCCTTACTTGATTAACCTTGAAAAGGTTCAAGGAAATCGTATAGGAGGCAACCGCTGAAAATGAGGCTACTCCGAGCCCTGTAATTCAAACATGCCTTGGCCATTGTTTTCTGTGTTAACTAGGAGTCTAGAAAGTAGAGCTTCCACGTATACGTGAATTTGTTTTGTTTGTAAATAGATTTCGATGTTCCAGTCTTTTAAATTAGCAAAACAAACAAGGTTTCTATGGAAATTCGCAATCTAACCATCAATGATTAGCGCGTTCTTCTATTTTGAGATTTTCGCATGGAAAACCGGGCAGCGTGGTGTGTATTTTGCCAGTGGAATGCTAGGCAAGGGTCAACAGCAGCTACCTGCATGTATCTTAGAGCGGGAAGATGATTCAATATGTCGGTTGGTTGATAGTTCTAAATTGTCGCTCTCGGAACCGGTCCTTTGCATTCATAGCGTCCATTGCTCTACATTCAAGGCATCTGCACCTCAATGGGAAACTCCATTGAAAACAATACCGCAACATTTGTGTTTTAAAATGCAAGAATTTTCCAAGATTAGGTTTCTTGGCAGGGTTAATAAAAAAAGAACGTCTTAGAATGCAATAGCTCGGGCTGTGTTTCCTACTTGCCGAGGCCTTTTTCCAAAATTTGATAATGCCCCATAAAAGTACCAGGTAAATTGTGGGTCATGGTACTCAATTCATCAACAGCACTTTTTGCAGATTTTCAAGACTTTTACAAGGGCCCAGAAGACCCATGGGCAAATGCGTCAATGAAAACGGCATTCAAAGCATTGAATTAGGTTTGATACCGAGTAAGCATTTCTGACTGCACAATGAATTTTGTTGGGGGAAATATGTTGCGATTGAAAGAGCAATGCGCTTATCGAGTAACTGAGAAAGGCATACTGATCTCCTTGCTTTTTTCCTGATTGAAGTCTTCTGATTCTCTAATAATGACACAGCTGTACCCAATGCATATACAGCGCCCATCCGTCATTTTATTCTGAACTTTTCTACGTATTTCGGGAAACAACCAGTATCATACCTGTGCTGTTATGCAAACTTGAAAATGGGCGGCCTCATTCACAGGATAGTGGCGATCTTCACTTCGAAAATCCGCGCTTTTATTGATGTCTGAAAGCAAAGGTGAAAATGGTCGAACATCAACACACATGTTATACATATTGGTTGGCCCGTTCTCAAATAGCAATGTTTTGTAAGGCTTGAGTGCCACAAAATACCGAAGAGCATGCAGCACACAAGATGTTCTTCAAGACCTCGAGAATAAAAGCCACCCTGGATTGTGCGTAGTTTGGCCAGCGAATATCACAATTCACTTTGACTAACTTGGAGAAGTTTTACGATACGTGCAAGATGGGAGTGCAGTATTCACCTGGTGCTTCTTACAACAATTTCTACGACAGTTCTTTTCAATGAACAAGTGTCGACAGACTTCTGCAAATAGCTCTCTACTGTCGATAGCATTCAGATGTCGTAAATGACTGCACACACTTAAGCACCTTTTGCTGTCTCCTGACCAACGCACTCGTTTCTAAACAACCAGATGATAAATATTTTCCATCGCATTTGTATTGCGACAGTTTTAACAACTTTGTAGCAAAATGTATTGATTGAAAGAAACTTTTGCATTGAAATGACTGTCTATAACGCCTCTTTGTTTCAGGTTATTGACATCAAAATTTTGAATTGATGTTTATTTAGAGCCACTTGATATTGACAGTGACATTGGTGACACTAGACGCCCACAGAGTTTTTGGGCATCAATGTTGGTCAGAGGTCTAAGATTTTCTAGGGTGTCCTTCTAAATACTTTCACTAAATTTGACCATATTTTTGTTTTGCAGCGTTTAAGCAAAAGAAAGATTTCTCTACGCAGTAAAAATTGGCAGACACCCAATGTTGGCGTTTTTCTAGTTCTCAAAGAATACTGTCAAGAACGAGCAGCGTACAAACCTTCGTTCAAAAGAGTCAAAGTAAAAAGATAAAATCTTTCAGTTTACAGAGAATGTCTGCAAAACACAAGCAATCACGCACTCTCCTCACACAGTTTGTGCATTTCGTTATCTGCAATTGCCTATTTACTTGTTTCAGCTTTCGCTCATTTTCTAATGTTGCAATACTCTAAGGAGTGTCGGACAAGAATATAATCTGTTTGCAAAAATTTGGTGACGCTTTTCCTTGCAATTTCAGTTCTGTAGCTCGCAACTTTAAACACCGGCTTGCTACAAAAGTGCATTGTTCTTTAAGGACAAAGAGTGACTACAAAATCGTTTAACTTTCAACGGGCCAACAGCTAAAATCGAAGTACAAAATGGTTTGTTAGTCAAAACCCTGTTCCACCCACGCGCTCGAGCCTCTGTTCGTTGCCTCATTTACAGAATTGTTAAAATTGATGCTGTTGGATGATGAATAGATGAACGAAATTCTGCCGTTTTTTATTTGAAATCTGATTGTGATTCTTCAAATATTTTGCTTACATTTAAACATATTTGCTAAATATTTAAGTACAAAACTCCCTTTTTCGAGATTCGCAGGGTAGGAGCAAAACATTTCAGACCTGGTTTAGTTTGATCCGACTCAGCAAAGGAGCTGCTTGAAATGATGAAGCGACGAACCTACTATCAGGCAGCGGTAGTCGATTGATCGCGGGCAGGAGACCATCAAGTCACTTTGAAACAGGAGCTCCAGTCATGTATACAGGGGTTGAACTTGCTGTCGGGCCTGGAGTCAGAGTCAACACAGAGAAAATGCAACGATTGACTTCAAAGGCTTTGATTCTTATAGATTTAAATCTTGCAATTAGGAATTGAAAACAATTACTTTTAAGCACCATCTTAGCATGGGAAGTTACAGATACACGTAAAATCAACACCTCGATATAAATTGTTCACCATTATAATTACAAGTAGGTTTCCAAATAATATTATAATTAGAGCAATATAAAATAAACTATATCAATGCATCGTTTTGGTACTGAGTTTGACTGAATCGATTTAAAATGACCTTTAGCGATGTGTATGGAGACAGGTACAAAAACAAACTATGGGAAGCGTTGGGTACAGATGCACATGGCAACAAATAAACGCTGACTAGCCCTAGTCAAGAAAGTAACAAAAAGCCACAACCAGTGTGAAAGGGTCAGTTAAATAGAAAATCTTACAAACAAACCACGAAGACCCACTAATGCGAGATCATCCAGTTGTTTTCTGGGTACCGGATAGTCCTAATCAGCAACTAAAAAGATTTCTTTGCGACGCTTAGTTATCAAGTAATCAAGTGCAAAATGATCTGCAGCCCCCCCAGAAAGCAACAAAGAATCATCAAATCAATTAATCAAATAGAAAATCACTACTTAAGCAAAATGAGCTACTAGTGTCTACTGGGCCTTCATTGCTTGGCAAACTTGCTTCACTGCTCTCTTCAACCTGTGAATTAGGCAAGATGTTAATGAACTCAGCAACAACAACAACAACAACAAACATTACCTCACTTAAATTACACGAGTTAGCCTGCGATGTATTTACGCCATCAACGAACAAATTTTTTATATAATGAAATAATTCAAAATCCCTTAACCAAAATGATGCATGGAACACTTCCCACTTCCCTAAAACTCCGAAAAAATGCAATTTAAACCTGTATTGGGAGGGATTTCTCGTATCGAATTTAGAAAAAGGAGTGTTGAAAAGGTGTGGTAAAGGTGTGTTATCAAAAGTAGGTTGCCGTTGAATTGAGTCCTTGTCTTTCTCGCAAAAATTATTTGTAAGAAAGTCACTCATCAGGAGACTACTATAGAAACTTACTGGTCAAGGGCAATCCCGTGGTCGCAGAGGTTTGAAAGCACGTAAATGTGACGAAGGGCATGTTCGTACTGAGAAGAAACAAGAAGACAAACGTAGGTTAAGCAACTAAGATAATCCATGTCAAGTTAAATCAAATTCAAGAAAACAAGGAGTACCATGCAGATCAGGAAACATCATAAAGGACCGAAAGCATCTGCTCAATTTCAAAATCCGCTGCAGAGTGGCAAAATGAATGACAAAGTGAAATGCAAGGACCATTCCAGTATATGAGAAATGGAAGGATACCTGGCTGAAATCGAAGCAGTGTGTCTTGTAGAAGTTGACAGCCTCCTCATAGCAATGACGATTGTGTATTTTGGCGGGAGAGGACAGGATTTCGAGTTTCGTCGCCTCTTCTGATATCAGCTTACCAACAATGGACTTGGATGCAACTCGGATTAAAGATCTCGTCTGGAACGAAACAAGGCAAGCTTCATCGATTGGAAACAACTGTCAACGAACTTAGGTAGCAAGATGCTTGCAGATGGTACTTTCTGTATTTAACACTAGATTCCAGGGTGTCAAGGTAATAGACGATCAAAATAAACATAAACTCTTAAAACACTTCGTTGGCCATATTGCTTCAAAAATACTATTAACCTCGCTTTATCACGAGAAGAGATCTAGTGGTTTATTTTCGATTGATGCACTTTTTCCACGTACTCTCACAACTGCTGCGTCAAACTATGAACAAAAACCACTTGAAAAGACAGTTGTGTTAATAAAAGCACCAGAACCCTTATGAGCGAAAGTTATCTATTAAGAAAAATTACGAAACCAACGCAAACTTACACTTTCTTCCATAGCAATCTTTGCCTGGATCTGTCTGTATTCAATCTTCGTTTTAGCATGCTCCAATGACTTGTAGAGAATCATCAAGGGCACATCGGGAGATGGAACTGCATCGGTCTGTCCAATTTAAACGAAAAAAATTAAAAGATACTAGAGGACCTCTTCTCCAAGAAACGTAACACATTAACCTATTGGGATTAATTTTGTTATAGGAAAAAGAATTGAAAATGAGAAGATTGTAGAAACAGAATCAAACAGGGCTGTCCACCGAAGGTCGAAAAATCGGTATTCGGTTACCTGTTTCACTATTCGTTTGGCTGAAGCCCGAAGCGAATATTCGGTTACGCGCAAATAATTCCAAGAGTACGATTATTCGGATCACGGGCTTTAGCTTAAACTTAATCTGTATTTTGATATCATAGCACAAAATATTCTCTCAAAACAAATGATAATTCATTTCTGCTTCACTGTTTGCTAGAGATTCTTCTAAAGTTTTCAATACATTTTGGAGATGTTATTTTTCATCGACTCCACCTTGCCACACCCCTTATGGCCAGGCCCCTCTGGCCACGCCTATATTCACCAAACAACCGAATAATCGTAAAATCTTGGAACGAGTAACCGAATAGGAAAATCTAAAGGAATGGACAGCATCAAAGTTTGTGACCACTGGGTGAAAATGCAGCAAGTAAGAGCAGAAGAAAGGTTTACTGACTATCGGTTTGGGTGGTGGGCCAGTAGACGAGTTTGCTTTCTTTGCACCTTGGAAGAGGGCAACAGGATCAGTCTTCATCGTCTACAATAGAAATGAATCAATTAAGGCATTTCAAATATACAACCTGATATCTTATACCATAAGAACATATCAATGGGATATTCCATACCAAATGTTCCAAGAAAAACCTCACTTGCATGAGTGTTTGACATTTATGAGAGAAACTGACACCCTAAATTTCTGAATACTAAGGGCCTGTTTACAGGAAGTGTGCTGGCCCACCTTAAGTGGGATAGTTACCTTAAGTGGGATAGTTACCTTAAGTGGGATGCGTGCGTTCTATACATTCCTTTGTCCTCTGCGTTTACATGGCCAGCCCGCTCAGGTGAGATCCCCAGAAGGATAGTCGGGATCCGTGTCAGGTGGGATGGAAATATAAGCGCAATCAGGTGGGCTAGCCCACTCAATGGTTGTCATTACGCATGCGCAAAGCAAGTTGGCGCCAAACCGAAGCAAATCACACGTTCGTACGACTCCACTAAATAGCTAATGAAAGCGACATTTCTACCATGTCTTTCGAAGGAAGGCATTCCGTTTGTTCAGTTGAAATGCCACAAGCATGACGGTTGCACACTTTTGATAGATCCCCACAAAATCAAAACTCCGTTTAACTGAAGTACAAAATCTAGCATACCGTATAATTTGATGGCCAAAAAGGGTGCAAATTGTTATTCACCATGATCGTTTGAGTTGAGTTCATGTTTATTTTTGTAGCACCGAAAATACGAAAAACTTTGTTCACAATTTCCGGATAAGAGTCCATCACACCTGAGTGGGACAAATCGCGTTCTCGTGTAAACAATTGCGAATACGATCTCACCTGTGGCCCACTTCATGTGAACAGGTCCTTAGCAAACTCATTTCCGAGTTATCAAAAGTCAAAAAGTGAAAAATGATTGAAATTAGGGACATTCGACACACTATTTGCAGATATGTATGATGAAATGCATCTTTTCTTGATTCAATGCATCTTACTAAATCGTGTCGAAATTGCACACAACAGGCAAAATAGTCTTTTGTGAATTTGCAATATTGGAATTTTTCACATACAAGCCTGCAATAGATGACTAATTGTGTACAAATCCAATCTCATCCCATTTTAAATATCTCTGTATATTTTTTACTTTTTGCTTCACATAAAGGATCTCAAAAAAATTTTCAAAATCAAAACTGCCCCTCTTGGCGAGATCGAAATTTTGAATATTGACATTAGTTTTCGTCTTACTAATTTTGTAAGATGGAGCCCGTCTGTTGCTTTGGTCAAATTCACATTTTGATGCAGATCTTTGTTGTCGATGCTACAGCGCGGGTGCTTGAATGATCTGGGTGTGATTGAAATGTCCCCAATTTCGATAATTTCTTAATTTGTGATTCATCATAACTCAAAACAAATTGACCGTGAACTCTGAAATTTGGATCTGCGGTTATCTTGTAAAGCCCCAGATTCATGCCAGTTGTGATCTAAATTTATGAGGGGTCACTTAACAAGTTTGGGACACATGGTTTGGAATAGCTCTAATGTCTAAAAATGACAACGCTTAAAAACACAAAAGGATGCAAATAAATAATGGCACACATTTCAGAGATTTACTTGAAAACACTGGCGAATGTGAAAGCTGCATCTTAAATGTGGCGAGTTTAGAAAGTAGTGCCAGACACATCAAAGGAAAACAATGTTTTAACCAACTCCACTTGTGTAAACAGAATCAAAATTTCTACTTTAGATAGGTTACATTCTGAACAGAAAAGCAAACATTAAAAGGTCGAAAGTGAGTTTTCAAACACAGCTGCAGTTGTTACAAAAGGAACAGTCCCTGTTTGCAAAGATGTGGCTTGAGGCAACAAAAAGACTAGACACGCTAGCACTTGCCATTCGTGTGCACAATACACATATAAATGTGTTGAAAATTATTCTTAACAACAACATGCCAAACAGAAAAGCAAATGTAGCCAAACTACATATTTGCTATGACTAACATACCATGTCTCCAAACTCCATGACAGTGCTTGTGTTGGTTCGTTTTCGGACAATTTCGTACTGCTGTTGCAAGGTTTCGACAGTGAGGTCTTCCTATCAAAAAAAGGTTTTTGGAATATAGAAAAGTGTTTGATAGGCTAAGCTGATTTTACCGCCATATCGACGAGAAATGCAAACACTGCTCTTCATTTCAAAATAAAAACGGTCAGCATCCTTGACAACAGCACATATTAAACACAAAAAAAGAGGCAACACAGGCCTAAAAATATGCAATACAAGAATGCCTTAACTAAGTATTGAAATAAAAAGTGCACCAATGGAGGGTCCTATTGACAATAACCGTCCTTGGGAAATGGAAAAGCAGAATAAAAAAATTACTGCGAAGGAGTGTTCAGTTCACATTGTGACTACTTGACTCTTTCTTGAAAAAGCCAAGTGAAATCATTACGAATGAGTAATACAGCTTTGACAACTGTGATTGTCATCACTCAAATTGTGAGATGATGCCTTTCCGTGCTCTATCTTTTCGCGAAGAAAATGAGTAAACATAACATAATGGTTAACATCTAGCAGGCAAAGAAGCCTCTTCTTATACCAGGATGACATTTTGACAACTAAGCCATCTCGACGGACCAAGTTCCACGACCAAGTTCCACGACCAAGTTCCACGACCAAGTTCCACGACCCCCTTCAATGGCGAATTATCACGGCACTTTCCCAGCAAACGGCAATATACGAAGGCGGAACGAAATCATTTGTAGGTACGCCGGCAAACAGTTTCAACTAGTCCGGTTGGTTAGAAACGGCACATTGGCATATTACCTAGAATATGTGGTATGTTGCTTTGAATTACTAGCATGTTACCTTATCAGAATCCTGCATCCACTGGACACTGTAAACGTCTCCGAGGTATGTTCGTCTCTCCTTATCCCAGTAGCAGGCATACGACGAATGGCGTGCATCTGAGGCAGTGGTCGCAAACACTGCAAAGGATCATACCATTCCTCAATCAAACCTTTTTGTACGTTTCAGTACTACCTAAAACTGCCCAAGGAAATCTGAATTCTGGTTACGTGCAAATGTTACGTAAAAGGATCCAATACGGACCACAGAGCCTTGGATGTTCATACATCAGATTTTAAAAATCAGTGAGAAACTGGGCAGTGTGACATACATAAATTCATCTGCGCTTTCATAAATTGTTATCAGAAAAATGAATTTAGACTGCGATTTCTTCACAAAACATTTAAGTGTTCGCAAATTTGTGGCTCATTTCTTGAATGCAGTTTCGGCACGTCTGCAGCAATTTGGATTTCAAGCAAAAACTAAAACATCAAAACTAATCCACATTTTTTCATTACATTGACGCTAAGTGTCTTATAGGTATATAATAAAATTTCTAATCGTGAATTGAAAAAGCTGCCAAAGAGGACTTTAACAATGAAAGTATTTCATGCCAAATTATACAAAACGAGTGATCAATTTTTGGGACGAAACACAGGGTCACTTCGAGTGTGATCCAACATATCAGTCTTTCGAAACATAACAGGCCTGCATCGCATCGACTTTGAATTGTCAGAAATTAGCCCAAAAAAACATGGAAGCATCTTTGGTAAAAACAACAAAATAAAGACAAATCTAACAATATTTATTATAACTAAATATGACATTACCTTTGATATTATGAGGCAAAGTTTGATCGAACATTGAGCCTGATTCACAAGCTTCTACGTACAACACCATCTAAAAGACAAAGATTTGAAATAATGCCTATGAAAGGGCAGTTGATTATTCCTTAAAGTCATTTAGCGAGCTATTATAAAAAGTGGCACGTCCATCTCTAAAGAAACCCGGTCAATGCAGCAATGTATGCGAGGCACTGCTTCTGTCAGTGGAGAGTTTATTTTTGTCTGTTAAGGAGGCGCAGCTACCAACATATTAACTGACTGTACATGGAGCAGGGATCCATCAAAAACATCTTCTGTCCAGTGCCTTTTGCTTTGCTTGTTGAAGAAATAGGAGCCTTTAATCTTGTCAGAGAGTCAGGTTTTGACTCTCTTAGAAGTATTGGGCTTTTTGGCACACTTAAAACTGCGTTGAACAGGCTTTAGGAGTCCATCAGATAGAGCTTAAGAAACACAGGGAGCTTGAAAGCTGCTGCAAAAGTACAATACAAGCTAGAAAACCCCCAAACGTTGAACCTTTTTGAATATCTACACTTGATTCACATGAACATTTTGGGAAAATTTACCAAATTATGATTTTTAGTCTCTTAAGCAATAAGAACGCTTCTTTCTAATATTGGAGATTTGAGAGATTGTGTAAATCTCAAGAGAAGCAAACATAAAATTGCTAGAATGAAAAACTTTAACAATACCTCTTTGTATTTACGCTTCTCGTTCATGTACAGAATAGCATCATGTAATTGTCCAGCATGCAGCTAGATTTGAAGAAAGAGAGGTTGAGGAGTCAAATTTGTATCACAAAGAGGAAACTTTGTGATATCATGCTTCAAATCAGGATGATTCTTAAATAAAAACTGCATGAATAAGTCAACCTATGTTCCAAAAGCAACAATTTGCTACATGTAGCATATCACCCTACTCTTGCCTGTCACCATTAATACACGTTTCCTTGATCCAACAGAAAAACAGGGAATAAACCTTCATCTTCCTATACTCAATATAGCATAATACTGTGCACTTGACTTGTAAACTTGACAACTGAAAAGCTTGACAAGATAAACTTTTCCAAAAAATTGAATAATTTTTACTGCAAAGGTGCAGAACTACCAAACATGATATTATATATCTTAGAAAAATCCTGGTTGATTTGAAATTCTAGTTCTTTTGAAAACATACAAAACATTAACAACCAGCAGTTTGAAAAATGCCAGAAACATTTGTACAGCAAAATGTCTTTGGTGATAGATGAAGACAAACCTCTCCCATAGGGAAGGCAACAAGTCCTGGAGCTCCATGGTCAGCAAAGTTGACAAAGACATAATCATCAGGACCACTGTAAAAACATCAAATGGTTGACAAAACTGCTTCAATGAACACACTGAAAAAGTATACCGTAAAAACTCTGTTAAGCCCCCCTCTCTAATAAGCCCCTCTTTTAAGCAGAATTTCAAATTAAGCCCTGCTCTCTATTGAGCCCCCCTCCCATTTTAATACAAGAAACACTAAAGAGAAGAGAGCAATTTATTAGTGATAGCTTAATGTATTTCGTCATAATATTGGAAATCATAATAGACTAAGACTTGAATATTGAATACCATGATTTAACCATTAGATTTCAGCCATTGTTTGCTGTAAATTCTTTGTGAAACAGAGTGGTTTCAGCATCTATCATACAAAATCCCAACAGAAATATTAACTAGGAAAAATCCTTACAAGTTCTACAACTCAGTTTCTAGAGACCTTTAAATTTACAAGAAAAAATATCATAGGCTTATGGGGATCATGCAACATGTTTATTACCTTTCAATGACTTTTCCACTGCCAATGCCTTTCATGGCTTCCTTGTCCCCTTTCAGGATGTTCAAAAAGTTTGTTGGAGTAACATCCTAAATAAAAGGAAAAAATGTATGCACATATATATTTAAATATATATATTACATTACTCTTTTGAAAGCAAACATAAATAGGGTACACTGAATAAATTTCAGAGCAGTTCCAGGAAACATTCTCTATTGTACCAATAAACAATAATCACTTGTCTTAAATTATATGGAGTATTTACATGACAATATTTACATCTTTAAATAAACATTATCAATTTACAACCATGTTCAGTTATTAAAGAAAGCTTCTTGTAATGCAAATATGGGAAACCCAATAGACATTGGGTTGAGGAATCTAGTAGGCTTCTTTAAATCTTATAAGAACATTAACAGTCAAACTATATTTGGCTAGGCTTAAGTATCCTTACATGCTTTGTATAATCTTTTGGAACACCCTTGTAGACATCAGGACCATTAGGCTAGAATAAAAAATAATATTATTCACAACAATAAAATATACACGCATTTTTATAAATATAAGCAAATATATAAATATGTTTATCACTTTTTAAAGACAGATAAACATTATTCACCTGAAAAAGAAGCTTTAAGTTAACACAAAGAAATTATAATATATATCAAAGATATATACTGGAAATACATAAATGATCTACTTTTATGTAAATACTGCTATCATGTACCTGGTTGATGATAATTCCTTTTGTGGGGTTCCTAAATAGTAAAAGTGACAAATTAAACAGAAATAGCATATGTTAGAAAAGGTGGGGAAAGAAACATCTTACTGCCTTGATCTTCAGCCTTAAAGAAGTTAGTATTGCTAACCAAAGACAACTAGCCAACTGAGAAACAGTGTATATACTTGACATTTTACCATTCAGACTTATGCAAGGCATATATATGTGAACAAATTTTTGCAAAAAAGAAACAGCAAGTTTTTCCTTTAACAAAACATCAACAAAATGAGTTTCACATTCTGAGTTTTCTTAAACAGGATAAATCCCTGACAACATATATCAACAGGAAGTAGACCAGTTGGATGTCTGTAAATACACTATGACATTTGCTAAGTATTTTTGTATGCAGGTTGAATTCACTTACAAAATCATCTAACTGAAGAGGGTATATGTTCTTTAGTTTAAGGTTACAGTAAACGTTTTCAATACAAAAATTGGTTTTCCTTCCCAAAGACCAAACTGTTCATGGTTTTGGGCAAACTATACATCATTCGATGCACAAGATTATGGCGTATCAGGCCAAATCAAAATTATTGGCAAATAATGTTAAATGACATTTTCCATGCAAATTTATTGCTCAAAGTGTACCACCTTCAAAAGCTATTTTGTACCCTTGCATTTGAGGTAAAGAAATCTGACTTATACCAGCAGGAAGTGCAGATCCTAAGCTACCAAAGTGTGTCTCACATTTTTTAAATTCCTCCTCATCTTTAAACGATACCCTGTCAAGAATTGCCAAACAATTTTCCACCCTCCCACAGTTGTATTTGGGTATAAAAGAGGGACCAGAGCAAATGAAAAAAATTTGAGACACTTTTTGGTTGCCCAACATCTGTCCTGGTCATGTGCAAATTTTCAAGCCATTTGATTGGTTTCTTGGAAACAAAATAACTTTTTCGTACCTGTATGTAGAGGGATTTTGAGTTTGGAGAAAACAGGATTTTACTGATCCCACTTGCAAGATACACATCTGGATCATGTTACCAACAAGGTAATCCGGGTCAAGTAGTTTAGGCTTTAAGATCAATTAGCGTCTTCAAATAGGCACAACAATTCATGGATGTGCCATACTCTCACACAAACCACAAGAAGCAGAACAATGATAATCGGCTTAAAATGTCGAGCGATTTGAAGATAAGGATATTATGGAAACCTTCGTTTATATGGGATTTTCGCCATTTTCAAAACTTTTTCTAGTTTCAAACATGGTATCATTATGTTCCTTATTAATTCAGCTATCAGAATGTGAAGAAATCGAAAAATGGATGTTTTCATCCAGAAAACGTTTACCATAACCTTAAGTGAGGGAGGGAAATCAAGAATTTGGTGTATTGATTTCAAAAAAGATTATTGTGATAGAAACCTTCAATCGGAATCTTTTTCAAAAACCCATTAGCCATACATTTTACGTCTATTAATTCACAAAGAATAAAGACATACGCAGAGTTTTCGGCTAGGTCATCATACATCATAACAACTATGTTTTCATCTGGTACTCCGTGCTTGTGCAAAATTTGATATGCATGACAAACATCAGCCTATGAAAATTGCAACATGTCAAAAAGAGCATAAAAAATCATAAAAGTATATAGTTAAACTATTTTTGAGTCATAAAAAGAAATTTGAAGCAATGGCAGCTTAATGCTTGATGAAAAAGTAGAAAAAACACCCAACCCCAGAACTGAATGACTTTCAATTACCTTGGTATATAAAAACAACAACAGTAATATTGTAATGAAATATTTTCAGTTAGTGTATTTGGCATTAGATAAATATTTGGCATAACAAAAAGGGTCTTGAAATTTCAATATAGATGACCAAAAGCTAATAGTAGAAAAAACCCCAGACATGACACCCAAATAAGTGTAACATATGGTCTCCTTCAGAACTCTGTCCCTTGAACATATATTTATATTCTGCAAATACTTTCTGTTATATATATTACATATTTTCTTAGGTTCAAGGAATATTTGGCTAAAAGCTGACGATTTAAGAAAAACGGATGTGTTCTAAAGAAATGCATAACAGGATTATGCCAAAATTCAGTTCTGACACATGAAATATGTCAAAACAGCCCCTTGTCCACTCTATGCTAGTATTACATTTATATACTTCAACTCTCAACCTTTTATTGACTGTCTTGAATATGCCTGCCCCTTGTTGGTGCAACTGTAATTGTTTTCTTTTTAATTGTTTTTGGAGTAATTATGCCTGTTATGTCATTGTTGGAAATCTGCATCAGATTTAGTGTCCAGTTAATTATGCTCTACAAACCTAATATTTAAATTTAATTGAGTACTTATTAGAAAACTTACTTACTTGTTACTTAGAAAAAACTTTAATATGCTTAGCAGGCAAATAACATATATAGTGTTCACAGGGAGTAGAAAGCATCTAAAGATTGGGGGTCGGATCAAAAATTGGGAACATTCCCATTTGGATTTTGAATGGCCACCTTCTGGTTCGTAAGGGACACTTGAGCATAATTTACCAGCATGGATCCTACGTCACTATATAAAGTTTTTGAGCAGTTTATCCACTGCTGACGACAATCACTGAAACTTGAAACAACCATTGTGCTGGACTAAAAACACATGACCTCTTGACCAGACGCAATGTTTCATCAGCTGGACTGCAACAGACAATGGTAAGTCCCATGACTTGGCCTTAATGGAGTTGATGGTCCGTGAAGGAATCGAGTATCAATGAAAACATATCCTACAGTCTTGCATTATCCACGTAAATTCCAATACTGTCTCAAATGCCTGACACTAACTGGTTAGTATAAAAATAAGTATTGTAGTATAATTTGAATAGCAAATCAAATCAATACCTACTCTTTAAAAAAAGAAACTGGAGGAAACACGGACTGTTCATGTTTGCCATACCTCTGTGGATGCAGCCTTGACAAATAAATGTCTCTCACAAATGAAAAAGATATAGAATCAAAAAGCTGGGGGTATCCAGGTGCATCATAGATCCAGACGCCAACACACTTCAATGGTTGAAGTGGCAGCTAATCAAACAAGAGCCTGCGACTTACCTGATGCCTGTAATTGTACCAACCATTAGACCCTGCGACAAGCAAGGCCCAAATCTTCGCGTCCACTCCATACTGTTGTACCAACAGCAGACAAACTGCGAGGGCTATCGAAAGAGACTTCATGTTCAAAACGCTTCCTTCTCCAACTGCTGATTGTAGACCTGCAGGATTAACGACCAAGCACCAGAGAGAAACTGAACGGAACTACTTTCAGACTTCTCAGCAAGTCTGGACGTTTACGCGGCCAAGATGCCCTTGGGTTAAGCCCCTCGCCCCCCACAAATCAGTGATTCTCTTTTGCCTTCGTTCATCCAGGGGCTTAACCCAAGGGCATCTTGGCCGCGTAAACGTCCAGGCTTGCTGAGAAGTCGGCGTTCATGAGTGTACAGGCCATGGGGCAGGAGGGCGTCAGCTGGAAACAAGCAAATGTTTGTCGGGCAAATATTTCCAACAAAATCCTCTATGTTTTCGGGCAAAAGTAGAGTCTGATGGTTTCAGTTTTTATATAAGAATAGCGGAACCATAATTTTCGTATACAATGTTGGCTGATTGTCTGATTTCACACCGAGAAAATTTTTATTATAAAGACAACCAATACATAAATTAAAAATCTAAATGAATGAGATGAAAGTATTTTCATAGTAAGAAACTAGTTGTTTATCAAACTAACAACAAATTCTCAATCGCATTAAATTATATGTTACGCAACACTATCCATGAGTAAAAAGATTTTAGAGCTTTGAATGCATATTTTTTGGAAATCAGAGACCTCATCGTTATCTTATTTAAAAGAAAATAATTTGAAAAAGAAGCTAATCGGAGCAAAAATTCGAGATATGTCCACCCTAAAAAAACATGTATTTCATCAGACAACCAGAATGATTCAATTTTGCTTTTGGGGGCTTTGATTCGACACGCAGGGACTTGGGTGCTAGAGCCCCTTGCGGGGTAACAAATCCATTATTAAGTGGGGAGGGGGTGTATGTTCAGCGGACCGGGATTTCTTTATTGAGGCCCAACTTTTTTCAACAAAAACTTTATAATGAGAGTATGCAATGTTGCTAAAAGCAGACGATAAAAAATTCTTAGATTTGTCACTCCATTGATTGAAAAGTTGTTTTTGTTCTTTAAAAACTTCAGCAAACGAATAATGCAACTACTGTGCCACCTATTGCAGGAAAGGACACCTAGTACACGAGTTCAATCAATGAGTGATAATTCACTGAACCTCGGGTTTTCCAATATGTTACTGATTGCCCCTAGTCAACAGAAAATCGGGCATACAAAAGCAGAATTTCAAGTGTCCAAGTTCAATGCGTCTATTCCAAGCCAAACTAATACTTTCTCAATAAAACTTTATGCCTTGAAAATTCAATAAATATCACCAATATAACCAATAGCTATAATCTTCACCATTATAGATCATGTCATAATGTGCCCATTTGCATTGTAATATAAAGGTGAGTTGAAAGTGGCGGAAGAAAGCTATCTATTTTTGCCGATGGCAAGGCATTTGGTTCTGAAATAACTTTTACTACTATCTATGTTAATCTGGGGCAGTCCGCCCCACAACCCCACGATGAGCAATTCAGACAACAATATGAAATCCAGCTTCCCTCTATAGAGTGTTTAACTTCATGGTTCTTATCATGGTTCTTATCATGGTTCTTATCATGCTTCAATTAAATGAAATAATTTTCTTTGGATACAAACTAGTGCTTTGCAATAAATAAGATCTTGAAGTTTCTTCCCTAGGCATTTGAAGCAACTCGGTGTATTTTGAACGCCACGAAGGATGAATTTAAAGTCGCATATTTCATACAAGATCCAGTTCACCCATTCTGAAATGAGGCTGGGAATGCGACTGTGAGATGGCTGCGAGGCCGCGACACCGCGAGCCTGGGATACCCAGTAACTAAGCTGAAATCTGGGCAACACCCTTTACTCAACTTCAGCAGTGTTGTTGTAGCCGCGTGTACCAAGTAACCAAGGCAGGAATATTTCTTTCCGCGGGAAATAAAAAACTAACTTAATGTATCTTTAACTGGCTTCTGTCCATAATTTCAGTGTAAGTCTTAGCTTTTAATTTAGAAAAATTTTGACTTTTGGCTCCCCATACGTTGATCCCAGAAAAAGGCCGGGTCAATCAAAATATTTTTCCTGGGGCATGAAAAGCTACGAATCGCGGTTTTATCAGTGCCAAAAATTGATAAACACCCATACATGACAGTTTTTGCATGCACACCACCAAACCAAAGATCCACAGGAAAAGTTCCAGATGGCATTCGGCATAAAATGGCGCAGTTAAACAAGGTGTTTCAATTTTCATCAGCTTAAAGTTAAGAAAATGTATGTGTGATTTAGGCAATACCCGAGGCAATTAATAAACGGAAGAGTTATGAGTAGACAGAAAATTATGACGAAAAATATACAGAAAAATGAATAAATTCAAATCAAGTTATCTCTACTATAAAACTTAATTAGCTATAAAGTTTTAATAAAACCATCATACTGTCAAAATATTATTCTATTATATATACTTAGTTTTACGTGCTTAGATCTCATAATTTCGACTATACAAAGAGGACTATTCAATCATCGCAGGTCGTTATGTCAATACTACACTGAACAAGACTAACAAAAGAAACTGTGAAATAAACAATTTGACTCGTAAACACGAAAAGAAAATTTGCATTAGGGCAGCTGTTACCGCTCCCGAATTTTTGCACATTTTTGTGTCATATTCTTCATTTACACAGTTTGCGATTTCTTATTTCAAGAAACATATAATTAATGGTAATCAAATGAAACAAACTCGATTCCAATTTACTTGCAGCATGCGAGCATAATTAACGGGCGGTCAAACAAGATTCCTAAACAGTCGCCCAAAACAGGAGTCCATAACAAAACCGTTTTGTTTCTCAGCCTTTACGACGATTATCACATTGATCCTCTGCTTCTTTTAAAAGGGAATAGACTGTCAACTGCCTTGCAACGCCCCAATATGCTTTTCTTTACATTCCGATCGCTTTTCCCGAAGGCCAAGAGCCTCTCACACGAGAAGACTCGTCTTGATTTTTCAACTTCATCTTTGCGTGCATTCTGTTGCAGGTGTCATAGAGTGCATGTTTCAGCTTCTGCAACAACAACAACAAAAAGGCATGAATCGATTTTCGTACGTATCACTACGAGCCTCGTTCTGCATCCACCAACAACAGATTAGACTGAATCCTCAGCTCAAACCAATCACGAGCAAGATTAAGAAATCCATCTTCAAAATCAAATCAACCTACAAAACAAGATCAACTAGTGATTGCGTTGCCTGTGTCATTCACAACATCAGAATGAATCTTGTTTAATTACCTTTTTACCCTCATAAATTCTTTTGCTAGTCTGAATGTCATCAAACAGCTAAGATCTGCAGTCACATGATTTGTGTCAGAAAGGGCGGGCATCTCCTCCGCATCAGGACCTCAGACATTTCCGCATCAGGACCTCAGACATCAACTTTCATGGCCGGAAACCGCTGCAGAATTTCGAATCTTGCTCAGCGTGACCTGATTTGGAATCTGCCGGTGCTTATGTTGATACGACAAGAATAGCACCAATGACAGCAGCCATTCCCACGTTTCCCTAGACTCCGTTGAAATGGAAAAAAGATTGCCCTTTGCTTTTGACTGGACTGGTCTGAGCCATTGTACGTTGTCTTATTGGCACAGAATGGCTTTCTCTATCTTCTCAAATCGGAAATTGCATTGACAGGTTGATCGTCTTCGCGTCGAGCTTCTCCTGGCCTTCAACCTTCAAACTCTTCAATTCTATATTCTTCTCACAATTATAATCTCTAACGTCTACAAGGTTTAAAACTAGGCCTTCATCCACTAAATAATCCAGCTTCGATTGACTAAGTTTACCTCTACTGACCTAAATATAATTTACATACTATATGATCTACATATTAGCGAATCAATTATTAAAAAACGACATGACACTTCAACGAGGTGACAAGGTGGAAGACACCAAGTGACTTCAACTATTACGAACTAACCGATAAGCTACGTTAGTTGCCACGCAACTGGCCTGTGATCAGGCATAAACGATGATAAGGGATTCTCACATCCATATCTTAAACAGGGAAATGAAGTGGTCTACCACAACAGGGGACTGTTAAATGACCTAAGGGGCTAGAGTGACAAGTGCAGAGAGCCGCGAATAGGGGGAATGGGACATTTTCTTATAAGGCGAAAAGAACTACCGTGAAATTGTACGCCTCCGGAATTTCCACCAAGTTAAGCTGGCTAAATGAAAAAGGCTCTCGAAGAACGCACTACATCAACGAATTAGCTCTGTCCGGACCACGCATTGGACAGCGGTGCAGGTCTAAAGGGAAAGAGTTCCTGCAAAGAAGACCGAAACGCCTGAATAATTTGTGACTGTAAAACTCTGGGGATGAGTACTAATCCCATGAGATTGCAAAGCATTGCACGAGACAATAGCAATGTAACATGTCATGCTTGTTTTTGCATTTGTTGTTGTTGTTGCTGCAAGCAATCACATCACTTTCAGAAATGGAGGCTCTTGAATAGTTCTTGCTGTTGTTCTGTGGGAACTATTAACGAAGGTAACAAATAAGAATGATCTTACCAAATTGTTGTACCTTGAAGAATATCTCTAGGACAAGAGTCGTGATGTCTGTTCTTGATCCCTTCGGAATTCCTTCTCTACTCTACCAGCATAAATTTGTATGCTTATGCTAAAAATAAAATTTTGCTGACCAAGGGTGTGTTAGGATGATGTAATGGAGATGTAATAGGATGGAAAAATTAAGAGTTAGGAAGAGGCGAAGGTGAGTCAGCTTGACTTGATGTAGTGATGCAGCGATGAGGAAAAATGTGGAAATGATAAACATTAGTTGATTAAGCAAGAAATAAATCACTGCAGCTCCACCAATAAAGATGCCCTTCTTGCAGCACTCTTCCAATCGCTTCCCCGCAAATATTGTTAACGTTGTCGCAACAATAACCTGGAAAACTTAAGAGCGAAGCTACAACAAAAGAAAACAACTAATGTACAATGAATTTAAAGTAGGGTACAGAGAGTACAAACGTTTTCATGTTCTGGTAATTAACCCCATTGTTGTTGCAAATTTAATAACATGTGAATCCCACCACGACCTTAGCCACACCCTTTCCTCCATTAACTCTCTCAATCTTGCCCTTTTCTCTGCCTGTTTTTGATGCAGGTGCAAGGTGTTATCACCGTCTCAGACACACGGTGCTTTAAACGATTCGTAGCCATAGACAGTGTCGGGAAATGCGCTTGCCCACCTTCCGATATTTGTTTTTATATAATATTAGGCAATTCCATTCCAACCAATTGATGGCGCATTTACCCCTGGATACCTATATATGGATAATTATGTCGCAACCATTAGTAACAGTGTTCTGATTGAAGCAAGTTCTTTTTGCAGACCTACCGAAAGTATGCAGAAACTTCTACCTCAGTCGTCACGTGAATTGATTTTCGACACTCAGTAGATAGTAGATTACGCCGTCATTACTGGGTTAGTCCAAAGGGCTCTTACCTATAAATACTCATAGAGCAGTGGCACTAAATTAATAATAAGAATGATGTTAACTTCAACCAATTGCCACAACGTTGAAGTATTTTGTCATTTTTCAGGGCAGTGTGCAAAGAAGGTCGGCACAGTTTGTGCTGAGTACATCTCCTGAATATAAAAATTGTATTTGTACAAAGTTTGGCGGTTCCGATTTAATTCTTTTTCCAGCATTGCTTAAACAGGGGATTCTACGAAACTGTATCAAAAAAATCGATATTACTCTATTAGAGGTAAAATAATCGTAAACATTTTCCTTCTATAATCAAGTAGAGTTTGATTAACTTACGCTTCGCCTTCAACGTTTTCACATGTATCGTTTCCGAAAATATGCTAAGTTTATAGTTACGAATCATTGTCTTACGAACCTTTACCTTTTGTAGTTGAAGGAGTGGTTCACAAGGAGTGGTGCTGTGACAGTGGCACTCACATTGATCAGCAATAATGAAAACGACTATTTTGTTCAGTACTTGGGTGTGTGGTGTTGCCTAGTATTTTATGTCAGTGTAAAATTTATTTGAATTCTAGAAGACAACTTGCACATCAGTAACTGATTGTATGCAATAGATGACAATGTGAACAAGAGAAGAAATTAAAGTTCTCACTGCTGTAATTTTTTTCAATTTGTAGGAGTTGAGACATTTCGTGAATTTGTAGAGAATGAGTACATCGAAAACAAGTTCATGGAAGTTGCAATGAAAGGGCTGGAAGAGAGATCTAGTGGAGGAAAGCGCCCTCATACAGATTATGAGTGTCCGAAGGAAGGTATGCATTAATGCTAGTTTTTTTAAAGTTAGTTATAGCTGTCATATTTTTCAGTATTTCATACCTATATATCTTTGTTTATGTATATAAATGAATGAAGAAGCTTACAGCGAAGCTAACAGTTGTTTTTACAAAAAACTTTTAAGATAGGAGCTATAGATTATATATATGTAGATGCTCAATAAAAAAACCAACTTGGTTGACGTTTCCCTGTAAGCTTCTTCAGAATAACTAACACACACATTTGGAGCGTAAAATAAGGAATTCTATAAGTAAGAATCGAAACAGATATTATTTGCCAAATTACTGTAGATGGATACACGAAAAACTACCATACATTACACTCTGGAGTAATTTTTGATTAGGAGATTCGAAATGCTTTAACGTCGACTACGAAAACTGTCAGTTACCAGAAACCAAAACTAACGCTGTTGCCGAACAGTTTTTCTGCCTCAAAAAAAGAAATAAAAGTAACCTTAAGAAATCGATTGTAGACTTCATTCAGAAATGGTTGCGGAGGAGCAGAAGCGCAGGTGGGAAATCCTGGGGAATGGATGCATAGCTAAATCTTGTGACTCGCTCTGTTGGTAAAACGATGCCAAGCTTCGATCGTGTGTTTTTCGAATGACATAGGGATGGGAAAGAAATAACGATTGTGATCTGATTGAAGAAAATACAGTCCTCTATGATTGATTGTTTTTGAGTTTACTCTGCAAACGGTGACAGAGATTTCACAATGTTGGCACGATAACCGATAACTTCAAAGGTAATTTATTTTAGGATTAAGAAGTCATATTTCGGAAATGAAAGAGGTACCAAAGGAAGAGAAAAATTCATATTCAATGCATACTGCATTGCCACATTGACATAACATATCTGAGAACGACCTCATACCATTGTAATGATCAATAGCCATTGTCCTATTTGTATGTGTCAACAACCCATATCATTACGTCATTACATGCTACATTAACCAGGGATAAGTCAGTAAGAGTTAGAGTACTGGACTAAGGTGGACGATCAGAATCAGAGTTACAAAGTACAAGTGTCGTGATCATTATATGTCTCTCTCTGCTCGGATCCACAAACGTAACACCATTAAGGTATTGGATCGGGAAAGCTTGCATCGATGGCGCTGATTTCTCAACTCGGAGAAATTGTCAAAATGCCGCACTTTGGGGTACAGTAAAAGCAGGAACTCAAACTTCACAGCTGACATTGAGGAGCTTCACATTTGAAGTGATGGGTCCACTAGTCAATTCAAGAATAAATTTGCGATGGAGGAAGTGAAGATGTTGTCAACTGCTACTAGCTATAACAAGGGACCAGGATGGTATAATGGAATGCTTGAAGCGACTCACAATGGGAACAGTTCAAACAAGAGCTCTGTCAACACTGCGAAGGAATTTTGTCGAGGTTCCAGGATTGATGTAACCTTCATATCTACAGCAGAAATTCGTGCAAAGGAAGAGTCTCTTCACCTCAAAATGTATTTAGTGCTGCAAAAACAGTAAAGGGATATAAGTGTAGCATTTAAGAAACAGGGGAAAAGGCAAAACCAATAGGAGCAGTCTTGTCCAAAATGACTGAAGTAGATTGATGAATCGTTTGATGACAATATGATATTAACTACAATATAGGTAGAGAGGATGTTGTTTATAGTTTTCCTTTATAGGCAGATTAAAGAAAAAGGAATTTAATTACAATGGACGGAAAAGATGATGTCAGTACCAAACTGGTCTTATGACAAACTTCGTACCAGAGAGAGAGAGCCAGAAAGAGTACCAGAGAGCCTTTATACTGTACCACTTTGAAACTGTTTCTTTTTAGCGCTTTGGAGAGTTCCAGTCTTAGAGTTTTGTAGTTTATTACATGTAGGTCAATTTTCCTGCGAAAAGTGCATAAAATATAGCAGCTATTCCGCTGTCTGCATTTTAAAGATGATGTAGTATCTGCAATGTGAATTTCTAAACATCTTTCTTTGGATGTCTAAGTCTTGCAGCACGACAGAAATATCGCATTTACATTCTCTTTTGTTTTTGAACAACTTGTTTCTCACAAGACTGTCATACAAAAAACAGTTCTAGACAACACAACTGTCAATAACAGAAATAAACTGTCGGTTTCTGCATATTTATGTGGTTGGATGGAGACATTTTATTAAGAAATAATCTGTTTAGGTTGAACGAGCCATTAATTTGTTCTGCAACTTGACTATTAATTTGGCTCATAGATGCAAGCTACCCGTCGCAGTGCCTCAACTTCATTAGAGCTCTTTTTCCCATGAAGTCCGCCAAAAAAGGTCCAAATTGTAAGCACTACCGGTGATTGGATGACAGCATCTGCATCATTTCCCAGCTTTGTGGATGAATAAATCTATGGTATGCACGGCCTTCGCTCGGTTAAAGGAAACGTTAAAATTTCTGTTACCAAATGCAGCAACAATGCGGGCAATAGCAATTATATATATATTTGGCATGTGTCTTAGTCTGTGCAAAATACCTATATAGTTTCTTGGACTTTCAGAGCGAAGCAAGAATTTGAGTGCATAAATTATTTCGTGATGACATGCTACTGTCAACGAACCACCAGAAAAACCAAACATTTTTCGGAATTTTTTATTAAACTTAACATCATTCTTACCAAGACCGGTGTTGTAATGTCCATTTATCCCGTATGTACTTTGAGTCCCGTATGTAATCTTATACACACATGTTTTGTAGTTGTTGGTGTAGAGTTCCTAGGCATGTAGTGAAGAGATATATAATCAAGGACATTGTGTTATGACTGACATCATTATAGGTGTTAGCGATTTATAATATCGACTTTCATTCCTTTTTAGGGCATACCTTATTTTTGGCATTCATTCATTCATTCATTTCACTGGAATATTGACTGATCGATTGAAAAGTATAAATAGCAAAACAGCATTTTATCGAAATAGCCTCACGGAAACGGCAAACAGAGATCACCTGTCCTGTTTGATGATGTTGCAATAGATAAAATGGATGGGAAAAAGTTGTACTTGGAAGAGTCATTGGAATGAGAAATCACGCTAAGAGTACGGTGGAGTATCGAAAGCCATAGCCTTGATTTTACTTTTGAACCATTTGCCCTATAGTTTTGAACCGTTTGCATCACGATTTTTATAAGATTGTACCGTTTTATAGTAAAGAGACATCAGCAATCCCAGCAATTCTTATAGAGACAGTCTTTCTTTGAAGTTCAGTGATACTCTTATAAAAGGGGGGTTACGGTGAACATATTCCGTGATAAGGGGTCTTCTTGCAGACTAGAAAGTCATAGCAAAGGGTTTTCTATGAAATGGCATGGACGACGGTGGTATACCCCTTACTTCTGGATTCCACCCACCGGGGTTATTTGCTAGGGCATTCCAATTGCAAATGGGAATTCAAAATGAGGTTGCTCTTGATCTTCAATACAGCCTCTGCCACAGAACACATTTTGCCTATGACTAAGCAGACACTCTCGCAGAAGATTGCAAAGTCTAATCCAATCAGAAAAGCATCAGAGAATTGTTGATACCATCTCAGTATTTCTGATACCTGGAAAACTTGCTGCAGGTGTGGCATTTGACAGAGAATGTCTCAATCAATTCTAAGTAGCCGGCCAAGGTGAGTATCCTGGCATTTCTAGTTATTCTCACTGGCTCCCCGAGTTTTCCAAGACATAAATGGCATACCGACTCTACTGGCTTCAGTGATCTCGGCAGATGTTTCTGGGGAAGACGTACGAAGACGTTTGGTAGAGAGAAGGGAATTAATTTATTTTCACTAGTGTACTCCATCATCCTCTTAAGCATACCTGAATCTGGTGGATAAAGAACACATGAGAGCTTTTGCTGTCACACTACTGCCTCCCTCTTTTTCAATTCGGCAGGAGGGGTACAAGGTGCAGAGCCTTCAAGAGACTTGCACTAGTATATATTTGATAACACTTTCTATTCTTTAAAGTTCACATCGTTAGGTGCTTATGAGACAAATTTGAGTTACTAAGGACAGTACCCCCCCCCCCCAGCAATCATTGGAAATCCCCTATCGTTCTCCTGGCCAATAATAGTTGATTCACTCTGGCCAATAATAGTTGATTCACTCTATTGAATATCGGCAGAAAATGATTGGCAAAAGCCCCCATATTAAATGGAAACAGATAAAGAAGAATTGCTGAATGCAAACAAGTCATCTGCTAGTTTTACTGGTTTGTTTATATTTTCTCGTGTTTGAAAATTCAACACGTCAATTACATAGTTAACAGAAAGGGTATTATTTGAGTGAGAGCAATGGATCCAGCCCACTGGTTGGTTTCAAAATGACTGAATAGTGTTGGTAGCGCTTTGTGTTGGTGTTAAATAGGGAAATCAGAGTTATAGAGGCAAATTGCTACTAACTCAAAAAATTATACTGATATCCTGAAACAGTCCTCAGAATCAACTAACCTCCCCAGTTCTTAATTCAACTCAGCAATTTTAGCAGAATAAATATATATTTATTTTTTGCTTCTATGTTAGCTCCTCCATAGCAACGGGAGCAAATAGACAAAAACATCAATTTAACCAAAAAGAAATAGCAAAAAGTAGAATCCACAAAGAAAAAAACAATCTCTCATCTATCCAAATTTCAAAGATCCTGCAACGAGGCTGCAAGATTTCTCTGGATAAATCAGCAGAACACTTGACACAAATTTGAGTTGCTTCATGGATAATACAGTCCCAATCATCAGCTTTTCAAAATTTCACAGAAAATTATGTTTAGACCAAGATAGGAAAGCAATGTTTCAAGAAGAGTTGTCCTTAGAACTTTTTCAGTATCCAGAAAAAAGGTGTGTACAACTCTATGTTATTGTGTGCATTAGACAAGCCTCCGAAAAAATGTTCTCGGTTGTTTTAAGGGATTAACCTTTTGACCTATGATAATTACATTTGCTTGCTATCTTTTGTTTTGTCTACATGACATGCGTATTTTTGGACACACCATTTTTGAGCAAGTGGGGAGAAACTACGCAAAACTTCACGAGAAACTGGAAGACATAATAAAATCGAAGGGCCTTTCAATAGAGCAAATTTGGAATTGTGATAAGTCTGGATTTCCAACAGACCCAGCAAAGAGCAAGGTTATGAGTACAACGGGCCAACCTGCATATAAGGTTACTCGCGGTGTACGACGGGAAAACGTCACGACACTGGCAGTTTGCAATTTATCATGTCTGGTTGTATTTCATTCGTTTTGCCGTCGAAATGCGGCGGGTTTGCCGATTTCTTTCTTGAGGCTTCTTGAAGGGCTATGACTTGTAATAAATGTATAATCTTGATCAAGAGAAGCCTCCTTATGATAATGAGGACCACAAGAAGTTTCTTAAATGTCATGGTCCACAAGAATTTTGCATTTCAAAACTTTTCATCGCAAAATTATGCACTCGGATTACAAATTTTTACATCTGGCAGCTCTAATTATCTTCAAGGAAGGTTACCCTAGCAAATTGTAATTAAATTTTCACTAAATTAGTTGTGATCAGCTTGTACGAATCGAAAATATAAGACCGGTTGGCCGGTTGAGATTGCGGAGAAGCTCGTGTGGTAGCGGGGGAGGGAAACGCATTGTTCTCACTTGTTGAAAATGGCGGACGTAGATGACAGCACAGTCCTGTTCAAACTAGGACGTAGATGCCTGTTCCTCGCAATAAAAATGTTATTGGCATTTTCGAAAAGATAAAAGGTAAGGGATTGATGGCAGTTGTTGAAGAATATAAATCTAATAATATAAAGAGGCCCGCATTAAACAGCAATCGAAGAAAAGTAAGGACATGCTTGAATTTCTTTTGAAATTCCCAGCTGAACTTGTTGGAAAGTATACTAAACATAGAGTTCAAGAAACCAAGGATGATGTCCCAGAATGGTACGATGCCACTGTGAAACAGATTGAGACTGACAAAAATGACACTATTAAAACAATGTATGATGTATGTTATGATGAAGTTGGCGCTGATGTTTTGTTAACACATCCACTTCTAAATGAACTGAAAAAAGGAAACATCATCATTTTAAAGTAAAGACTAGTTCCCTGAAGTTTCTGTCACTTCACATACTTTTGGACTTTAAAGTTGTTTATGTTATTGAATTAGTAAGCTTGCTAGGGTACACTGATTAGATTTTCTCAGGCAATCAAAAGCATATCCTGGTTTGAAGAATAGGTTGAATAACATGCTATTTTTTGCAAACACTTTTCTATTGTTTGGCAGTCAGTTTAATTGTTCCCTGTTGGGAACTTTGGTTTTTCTACCCCTCCCCTTGTCTGGCAATATTTGGCTTCTGCCCTGAATAAGCTGCATTTACAAAATTTCTTGTCCTACAGTTGAGTCACCTTTCACAAACCCTGTCTCTTACCCCTAGTTAGCTTTGTTAACTGTTTGTTGTTAGCTCCAAACCGGAAATTGATTTTCTAAATGGTACATTATCAGTCATGTTCACATCAACACAATTACCTGCCTTAGGTTTCTAAAGAATTTCTAATAGCATCATTTACTTTAAGAACATGTATTTGTATCAGAATGTGAAGAATTCTTCAAAGTCTTGTCATGTGTATTTGTGTAAGGCCTGTAGAATCTGGGGGCAACCCCCAGTCCAGCAATTGTTGTTTCTGACCAAATATGTTATGTTCTTGATACCCCATTGCAGTTCTTCCCCCAATTTGGTCGTATATGTGCATCAGCAACATAAATTTTATTTTCATTTGTTGCTATGGTAATTGGGTTCCCCTCCCCAAGAAAACATTTTTGTACTTGTTCCCAAGTCAAGTGTTGAAGGTTGTTCATCCCATTTAAGGTAAGTTTAGCCCTTCTCTAGCCATTAAGAATAGATTAAAGGAAATATTATCCTTTATAGCACATCAAGAGATGGCCCTTAACTGCTTACAGTACTACAGCAAATTAAAATTTTAACTAGTAAACCCTTAGACAAAAACTTTTAACAAAGACTTACATTTGAAAATATAAATTTTTTTCCATTTTTAATAGAGAATGAAATTGAAAATGATGATCTTCAAATGATTCAATGCTTTTCTGATCTAGCTGCTACAGACCACAGAATAGAAATCGTCGATTGGGCAAGTTTGCTAATTGAAGCCGCAGGACAAAAAGGTATCAGCTTAAATTTTGTAACATTAATGCAAATCATTAGAAATTTTCAACATACTAACAATATGTTTGGGTTGAATTTACAGTCGCATTTTTAAATTGCAGATCTGTCGCAGTGAGTAAACTAAATGGCAGTGGACCCAAGAAGCAGGACCGAACTGCAGTCTGTGAGGTATTGTGTTTTCTAAAACGGCTTCTATGTCCTGTAATTTCAAGCTTTTGCATCACTCTGTTACCTGACAATGCTTCTCAGAATTATTAAAAGTAGCTATGATTTTATAACCTGATACTTTAATATCTTAGACAATTGACCTGGAGATGCAGCCCCAGAGAGTGGAAAATCCTGCCTGCAGAATGGCTGCAGAAGGAGAGGTCCCACCAGTAGTTGCTAGCGTTATACGTAAGTGTGTTCCTTTATGTACAAACATATCCGTAGAGAAACACTTTGAGACCATACCGCCTGAAATACATATCAACAGGAGGGTGGATAAATTAAAGCATCTCTATGACAGGAACATGCGGTTATGTATGGTAATGTGTACCATGACTTGAAGTCCCTTGAAGTATGCAGACATTTCCTAAAGCAAAAAGCAATTGAGTATGAGATAGAGATCGAAAATCAATGGCTTAGAAAGCGCTTTCTTGAGCACCCTCCAGGTACAAATAGGCCTGATATAAATATTGCCCGCGATTTGATTGCAAAAGTACAGGAAAGGCCCAACAATCACGAGTATCCCTCCTTGCAGTTATTTGTTGATGATTTAAAAACTCTAGTTGGGAAAGATGGATTAATGATTGTATAATAGATTCTATAGCAAATCTAATAAACCATGATATCAAAGACACATTTGCCGTTTACTATAACTTTGAATCTTGTAATTAAGACAGCTTAGCGAACAAAATAACGCAGTAATTTAAGGACAATTTGCCTAGAAAAATAATTCTGGCGGTTTGTGTAGGTTTTGATAATCAGCGAACTTTTGTCGGACAGTCTAGCAACGGTTTTCAATTTGGGAATCATTTTGCACTTGGTGTGTATTATACAACAATTAACACATTTTACTACGGAGATTCCCATGGCTGGCATACGACTTTTTAGCAGTATTTACAAGCTTAATTTGTCGATTAAAGAAATATCACCCTTCTCCTGTCAAGATATTGACATGCCATTATAATGGTCCTTCTACTTACACTATACAAAAATCTTTGTACGCTCATCACTGTTCAAGTAAGGATTGGTCATTTTACCCCTTCCAGTTTGATTCCCATTTGTTGGTGTAGACTGTCTTAGTCCTTTGTTGTTTGAAGTGATTATTTTGTTATCGTAATTAGGATGTGTTGTCATGTGATTTTTATGTTGTGCCCTTGTTTGTGAATTCAGTCGTTATGTGAAGACGTGAAGTTGTGTCGAGTTTTGAGTCTGCCGTAGTTTGCTTGGAATTTGCTTAGGAATGTTGCTGTACTTGGTTAGGGTATCTGTTTAGTTAATCCTTACGGACTTGTCAATAAAGATAAATAACTCATCTTTTATCTCGTTTCTACTGGTAAAACATCAGTCGTTTTACATTGGTGCCCCGTATGAGAAACTCACGGCCTTCTGTTGAAGGGAGATAAAGAGCATGGTGTCGTTGGAACAATTTAAAGTGCTGGTGTTGGATATGGTGAGCACAGCGTGTGCTGAAATGGCTGAAAGAGAGCGGTTGGCAGAGGAAAAGGCTAGAAATCCCTTTGTCAACCGTACCAGCGTGTACAGAGCAGAGAATGGGAGGCCAATGATGCGAAGATACATAATGACGCGTGGAACCATTGACGTAAAAACTATTGTAGTTGTAGAAGAAAAAACGTAGAAGTAATTCAAGATGTCCGTTGACGAAGCTCAGCACACCGCAGAACACGAGTTGCAAAAACCAAATGACTGCCATGCAAACAGCTTTAGAGGGGAATTCGCAGGCCAGTCTTTTCAAACCAGAAATGTTCAATGGGTTCTCAAACTTATGTCCTAAAAATTCCATTATGTCAAACAGTAAGTCTCATGATGCATGCTGCAATTGTAATCGAACGGGTAAGCATTTCCACTGTTCATTGTGCTCGCAATCTCTCACTTTCTCGTTGTCTCTAAAGCATTCCGTTACATCCAGCAAACCCACCCACTGGATGAAAATAAAATGGCTGTTTGGAGAAATTTTCGTACTTTGCCGTGTAAATTAATCCATCTTGAAGAGAAATTTTCCAGACAGGATACATACCACTATCATTGTCCAGAATGCCTTAAAATGTTTCAAGGCCGAACGAATCAATTGTGACATTTGTGGCAAATCGATGCATACTCGGCACAGAAAAGCAATACACAGGCTGTCAAGCAAAGATCAAAATCTAAAAAAGGAGGAATAGGTTTTCCACTGCATGTTCAAAAGATACTTCATGTCAATCAAGATAAGAAACTAGACTGTGAAAGTGAGCTATGCAGGGAGGAAATGGTAATAGCCGCTAGGTCAGGGATGACAGCAAGAGAATGCTATCATTTAATGCAAGTTAATAATGCATCATTTCCTGAAACTTGGAGATTGCAAGAAGAAAAACTTTTAGAAATGTCTAGTGTTGAAAGATACAAAATTTTAACCGATAAAACTATTGAAAAATCTCTTTAAAAAAATGGCAATCAGTGGTTCAGACATCACCTACTATCGTTGAGTGGGATGACAACAACTATTTGCATTTAACTGTCTTTGACGGTAACTATAGCAACTTTCCTGTTAGATCACGTTATGTAGTCTCGTATAATAAAGAAAGTGGAAAGCTGGACTGTAGATGTAATGTAAATAGGTTTTTTTGTTTGCACAAAGCAATGTCTCTTTGGTATTTACACCAGACAGAAAAATTAAATGACAATAAAACAAATCAATATGATTACCAGGAGCCTTCAAATCTTGATAATGTATCTGATGAAGAAACAATATTGAAACCGACAAGTGATAAAACGATTTTATATCCACCCGAATCCGAGGAATCTCTCCTAAAAATTGATTACACGAGGAGTCAAAAACGTATCCCTTTCACAGCCCCAGGTGCTTCAAAACCTTTCAAAAGGGAAAACATTCCAACGGTGCTGATGCCGGTTGAAATTGCTTGTCAGGAATGCCAAGTCATAGTTTAGGAAAGTCGAAGTGTAACCGTATTCTCTAAGTATTATATATAAGAAGTTGTTTTGGTTGTGTTATTAAAATATCGTCAAAATTCAATTCTTGCCCTCTTTATCGTGAAATCCTGAAATTATAGAAGCTTACGACACATATGTTTGTGTTTGCGTGAATCGCTAAAAAACCATGTAGCAGTAGGGACAGCGTCTAATTGCAGGAATACATAGTACAAATATTGATAATCAGTAACTCTCGAATGCGTATATGCATTTTGAAGCATTGAGTGATAGAAACTATGAATTAAGTGATAAAAGCTATGAGTTAACTGAATGTGGCTATTTTCCCGTTATATTGATAGCTGATGTTAATAGGAAGGTAGCCAGGGCCTCTTTTAACATTGCAACTAGTGGGGTTTCTGCCCCAGTAGGCCCTTCATCTGGCCCAGTAGTGAAGCAAAAAAATCTAATTTTGCCCCAGTAGTTAGGGGCCCTTTTCACATTATGTACCATGATTTGTTTTGTTGTTTTCATTTCCATTATTCTTTCAACTTTGTGCAAGGGTCTGCGACTGGGACAAGTTTCTCCCGTCTCTTCTCTCGAAGCTTTGACTGCCCTCAAGAGCCTCAGTTTCGCCTTTTGACCTCGATTACCAGGAATTGGTCAATTCAATTCAATCTGCGAGCCTGGTACACATGCCACTCAAGCACGTGCTTTTAATATTTTTATTTTCGATCTACCTATCTCAAATGACCTATATCTAATCTCGTAATTTCAAAATGAAGAAAAAAGAGAAGAGTGGACACCAAAAGCGACTCGAAAGCAAGAAAAGAGCTTTGAAGGAATGTGCCTCAGCTGTGGGTCAGAAGTCGATTTTCTCAATGTTTGGAAAGAAGGATAGCGACACTGTTGAGGTTGAAAATACAGCAGAAGTACTAGAGGAAGGCCTACTAGATGATGAATCCTCGCCACCCCCCAGCAAAGTGGCAAAGAGTGACACTACAAATGTTACAACTGAAAATGCAAAACAACAAGATGAATTTGGAACTCACTGGTACAAAGGAAAGAAATTAGACTTAAACTGGCTTATTATGTCTGAGAGCTGTCTTGAAGTTAGATATGAAAGAAAAGACAAAAGGCAAAGGCCTATCATGAAATGCCTTGTTTGTAACCAGCTTGAAATGCATGTTAAAAGGTTCACCGTCAATGGTCGAATACCTGTGGCTCAAGGAATTCGTGTTGATGGTAAGGACAGGCTTCGTTTGATAGTTGACCATTTATGTTCTGCTGCCCATGAAGAGGCATTACGACTCAAAAAGCTTGATGATGCTTGGAAGGATATGTCAGATGCCCATCCCTGGGTACGAATAGTGAAGAAATGTAAAGCTGAGACCTTACAATTGCTTCTAAAACTTGCAGTTGATGTATACAATGACTGCAGAGTAGAAACTGTCAGTGCATGGAGCTGGGCATCAAGATCTTTGTCTGGTGATCATAGCAACAATTTGTTGCACATATTTAGAGATAATGGATGGGATGCTGATTTTGTTCCTTACAATCAACCAGGCTCTGCCTACCATTACAGAGACCCTATGACATATGCTGAAATGAGAGAAATTATCAGTGAACATGAAATGAAAAAAGTAGCAGATTTGTTAAAAGAATGTGTCTGCTATTCAGTACAAATTGATGGCAGTTCAGACAAACAACAAGTGGATTCCAAATTCATCACTGCAAGATTTCTCCCACAAAATGAAGTTTCTGTGAAAACTGTATTTCTGGGTATTTCAAGTAGTGACCTTGGGGTGCAGATGGTTTGCTTGATGCACTTACCACTTGTTTAAAGAGTGTGGGAGTTGATACAGAGAAACTTGTTGGAATAACTACAGACGGTGAAAATGCCAACACTGGTAAGAATGGTGGACTCTGGAAACTTCTAAAGGATTACACTGGAAAAGAATTGCTCACTGCATGGTGCATATGCCATCGCTCTGATTTGGCTTTGGAGTCTGTACAGTCTGAAGTTCCTGAATTGTCATTGTGGATGACCAATGTACTTGCTGTTTCCAAATTTTTCAGACAATCACCTCGCAGAGTAAAGTACCTTCACAAAGAAGATCCCAAATGTCTGACATTTCCTAAGCACTTTGAAGTGCGATTTGCTGAGCACACTTTGAATGTGCTGAAGGCAGTGCTAAATAATCTTGAAGCAGCAAAGCAAGTGTGGACAAAGATGTGTTCTGGTGAAATTCACGCTGAAAAAATTGAAAAAAGAATGGCTCAAGGCTTTTTAGATAAATGGAAACATGATGGTCAACAGTTTTGGTTAACAACTTTGATGTTTGATTTGTGCAAAATATTTAAGAATCTCCAGAAAATTTTTCAAAAGTCACACCTAATTTTGTTGGATATTATAACTGCAAGAGATGCTGCAGTTGAGAATCTCAAAGTAATGAATGAAATACCAATACCAGGTGGGAGAGAGGAGAAATGTCGTGGAAACTTTAAGAAGTTTCTTCTCCAACTAATTCAAGACAGAAAAGAAACATAATGAACAAATATGTGACAACAACACACAGGAATGACATGGCAGTGAGAACAGAGATTGTCCAATCAGCAATAAATTTTTTAGATGAGAGAATGAACCTTGAAAATGATGGAACTTTAAAAAATTTGATGAAAATTTTAGATGCCAAATCATCTACAGAGCTCATCACAGCAAGCAGAGATTTAGCCAGTCAACTATTTGGCCCAGAAAAGATTGAAGATTTTGTCTCTGACACATGTATGTCATGGAGGAAGATAGTTGCCATTGAAGATCCTGCTATTGAAGACAATGGCACATTTTACGCATTGAAATTAAGAAAAATGGTGCAAGCAAGCTGTGGTCTTTTGAAAACATTTCTAGCATCGTTTTTAACCTTAACCCCACATAGCATGGGGACTGAAAGAACAGTCTCTCATTACAACAATATCAAGACCTCAAACAGAGCTTCACTTAGCCAACAGTCAATAAACAGCATTATGCACATCTCCTTAAATGGTAAAGGAACAGCCTTTTATGATCCAAGAAATGCAGTTGCTGAATTTTTGAAGCAAAAAGAGAGGCGTGACAGACAGCCTGACCAAGAAATATATCAGACTAGAAGTTTTAAAAAAGTTTTTTCAAAAAGACAATGGTTGTTTATAATTGCTTTAGTAACTTTTCAAAAGTGTGGACCTCAATTTGAACACTTAAAATGGTTTTGCATGTTAAAATTTCTGTTATGTCATATACATTTTATTCAAAGTTATTATAACAATGGCGCTATTTTTTCTGTGTACTGGCTTGGGCCCCAAACTAAGATTTTCCCCAGTAGTTGGTTTTGCTTAAAAGAGGCTCTGAAGGTAGCTGTTGGGAAAACCCCGCGACGCGCAGTACCGCTTAAGCCCCGGCAAAACGACTGGACATTTTCACTGAACATGCACTGGACAAATGTCCAGCGTAAATGTTGCGTCGTTTTGCCACCTTGTCCAGTCTTGTTCAGTGATGTTGAGTGTTGTTCAGTCGATTTTGAAGGTGATCAAAAATGTTCAGTGGACAGGATTAAAATTATTTTGTTCATAGATGTTGTAGAGAAATGTTCAGTCGTTTTGCCACTCTACTGAACATTGTCCAGTTCGCGCACGCGTAATGAATGTAATGGATTTGGCGCGAATTTATTTCTATTATTCAAATCTTCAACAAGCTTTAAACACCGTGGGAAGAATGGAAGCATTAAACTTAAATTCGTCGAAGAGCAGGAAAAGGCATTTCTTTGGTAACGACGAGTCTTCTGAAGATGTTAACTTTAGTTCCGATGAGGAAAGCGATGGCAGAGAGCACGAGCACGGTGATTTTTACGAGCCTTGCAGGCCTAACTATTCTCCCGTAATAAACTCTTCTTCGGACGACGATGCGGTTAGAGCTATGAACAGTGTTTTATCGAAAGTCAAGCAGGTCTCAAAAACTAAAAAAAGAAAGAGCAATAATCCTGGCATTATTCAATGCAACACCAGGAAACCCAGTGCTGATAAAAAGCCAGGAAATGAGAGCAACATGATAAAAAAGCAAGCCAAACCAGATGCTACAGTAGGAAGAAAGCAAACCCAGAAAGAATCAAAGAAGTGGTCGAATGATGATGTGGAACTGCTGATCGATCTTTTGGAAGAAAGAACTTGCTTGTGGAATGTTTTTGACAAATCATACCATCTTAAAAACACAAGGGAAAGAGCTCTGTCTGAGATGAGTGGTTCTTTGGATGCCTCGCCAGCAGAAATTAAGACAAAAATTCTAACATTGAGATCTCAACTTGGCAGAGAGATAAGCAAAGTAAATAAAACCAAATCTGGCCAAAGCACAGATCAACTATACAAATCAACATGGATTTATTGGGAGAGGCTCCAGTTTTTGTGTCCTGGGTAATTCCATATGAAATCAACACAACAGAAATCCAGTCAGATTTTATTGAAATTTATATTGAGTGATAAAGATAGTTGAGATATGTATATTCTGAAATTTTCAACTCAATATCATTTGTCGTTCCTGAAATATAGCCTTTTATTTTTTGGGCTTTATTGTATCGATCTCGCCCCCCGGAATTAAATAATCAGCCATAATTTTGCTTCTACTATTGCTATGAGGCTGGTTGAGGTCTCATCTGAAAGGGATTTTGAAGCTCTGTTTGAAAATGGAACATTTGAAATCATTGGTCCTATGAAACAAAATGTAAATCTAAAAGTGAAGTAGTCTCATAAACGACCCCCCAGAAAAAATATACATTGACCCCTCAAGAATTTTTTCACATATTTAGTAACCTTATACATTGTCTATCTTTCATGGTGAGTATCAGCTTGGGGTTAGTAGTAAGGAAATATGCTCTTTCAAAGTTAAGAAGTATGCCATTCATGCAAAATTTTCTAGTAAGATCTCTTTGCCTTCGTAGCTTTCCCTTTAGTACTGGGAAAATAGTTGGTTAGGTTAAAATCATTGTTTGGGCTGTTATTGTAGTTGATAATATACCATTCAACTTATTGTCTAATAGCTAGATGAATGACCTATTGATGGTATGTGAAAGAAAAAAATTACCACTATGATGTCAGCGACACTTACTTAAGAGAAAAAATTTGATAGCATACCGATAAGGTGTTAAGATTTCAATCAATGAGCAAGGCTTTTCAAAATATTTCTAGGGGATTAGCATGGGTGGAGATCATTTAACACCTTTACTGACAAACAAATTGCTGAATAACTCATTATAATCTGTATTGTGATGTCAGTTTCATTTCCTCCATTAAATGATCACCATAAAGCTATAAAAGATGATCACCAGCCAGAGAAAGTTTAGATTATTACTAGAAATAAGCATTAAGTATGGAGGGGAGCTGTGAGTTTTGTTTTACTACTGGAACTGTTTGTTACTTGGCTGACAATCATAAATTACATGTTTTGAATGAAAATGAAGTTAAGCTATTGAAGCTGAGAACAGGTATTGATGCTAATACAATATGTAGTCGTGAAAAGAACAAGCAACTATTATTTTATGCCTCGCACCAATTGCATTGCTGTGATCCAATGTCAAAACATCCTGGTAAGAAGTTAACCAAAGATTTAAGAGAAATTACTCTGGAAACAGCAGAAAGATACCAAGCATTCAACTTGATTCCAGGAAAAAAGTGGTGTTCATCTTGTAGAAAAAGCATACATTCGTATAAGCCACCTGAGCCTTCTACTTTGCTTATTCAAGATATCACAGATGCACCAGAATCAGGTGATGGTGACAATGATGCTGGTGATGAATCTTTTGAATCAACATCAGCAGAAATATCCATAGTCAATGAATCTTTGTGCGCAATGGGTGAATCTCCAGTGCAGATGAAAATGCTTGCCTCTAGGAAAAGGTACCGAGAAGATAAAGCTAAAAGTATTGCAAATGCATATCGTAGAAAGATGAGCTTGCCATCACAAAACAATGAGGAGGAGATCAGAAAGAAAGAACTTGAACGGTACAAGAAGTACTACAATGAAATGATTGGTCAACTTAAAGATAAGTTTCAATCGTCCGATAAGAGAAGTGACAAACTGCAAATCTTAACTGTTCTCCCCAGTAGCTTCACTCTTCTACAAATACAGGATGAATTCAATGTAAGCAATTACACAGCAAGAGCAGCTAAGAAACTTGTGAAAGAAAAGGGAGTACTTGCTACTCCAAATCCAAAGTCTGGTAACAAAATTCCAAAGGACACCGAAGAATCTGTCAAATTATTTTACCAATCTGATGAAATCAGCCGTAATATGCCTGGGAAAAAGGACTGTGTATCAATGCTTGTAGATGGGAAAAGGAGTACAGTTCAAAAAAGACTTATACTGTGTAACTTAAAGGAAGCATATCAGCTGTTCAAGAGTCAAAACAATATTAAGCTGGGATTTTCGAAGTTTGCATCACTGCGACCAAAAAACGTTGTTCTCCCTGGTGCAAGTGGAACTCACAGTGTATGTGTTTGCACAATTCATCAAAATGTCACACTGATGCTTGAGGGGTCAAAGATATCAAGTTCTGCTGAATTTTGTAGGCTGGTTGGTGAAGATTACAATGGACCGATAAGACATGGTCATCTCATAGAGACATTTCTTTGTAACCCTGCCCAACCAATTTGCTTTTTCGGGGATTGTAACTATTGTGGAGACACTTCATTTCTTAAAACCTTTCTAGAAGAAACATTTGAGAGTCTAGATGTAGATGAGATTACTTACAAGGCCTGGGTGACAGTTGATAGAACATCACTCGAAACAATAACTAAGAGCACAGAAGACTTTCATTGTGACCTTAATAGAGAATTTACAGCAACTTAAAAGACATGGATTCATTGCAAGAATGCAGGCAGCCTATTATAGAGATGCAAAGGAAGAGTTGAAACTGGGAGAAGTCCTTGTGGTTTGTGATTTTGCAGAAAATTACTCCTTTGTTCTCCAGGATGCAGCTCAAAGTTTTCATTGGAATAACATGCAGGCAACTTTACATCCATTTGTGATCTACCATCGCTTTCCAGTAGAGGAAGACACAACTACCAACCTAAAGTGCATCAGTCTGGTGATTATATCAGATTTGCTTAAGTCACAACACCACAGCCTTCCACTGTTTTCAACGGAAGCTTGTTAAATTTCTTAGGAATAGATTCCAGATTACGAAAGCTTATTACTTCACTGATGGTGCAGCTTCCCAATACAAAAACCGGAAAAACTTTTTGAATCTTGCCTTCCATGAAAATGATTTTGGGTTCGTAGCAGAATGGAATTTCTTTGTGACATCTCATGGTAAAGGTCCTTGTGATGGTGTTGGTGGAACAGTCAAGCGTCTTGCAGCAAGGGCCAGTCTTCAAAGGCCATATGACGACCAGATACAAACACCACTGCAGCTGTTTGAATGGGCTCATTCATCTCTGAAGGATATCAATTTTTCATTTGTATCACAGGATGAGTATGACACAGAAGAAAGGTTACTTTCAGCAAGATCAGAGAAGAGCAAAACAGTGCCTGGTACTCATCAGTTCCATTCTTTCTCGCCAATACCCAACTCAAGAACATTATTAGCAGCACGGCACTATTCCTTGTGTGAATCACAGACAATAGTTAAAGTTAGCTTTGAAGAGGAAGGAGATATTTTAGCATGGCATGATCTTAATGGCTTTGTGACATGTGTGTATGACAACAAATGGTGGCTGGCTTTAATTCTACAAGCTGATAAAGATGATGGAGAGGTCAAAGTAAAATTCCTCCAACCATCAGGCCCATCACCTTCATTTTGCTATCCAACAAAAGAAGATATTTTGCTCATTCCAAAATCATCAATTTTAACCAAGGTTGAGCCCAGGACTCATACAGGAAGGACATATTTTTTGACTAAAGAAGAAAGTTTAAAAGCAACACAGATATTGACAGATATGCAACTTTGATTGTTTGATAACCATGTTTTTATACGCTGTATTTTGTTCTAAATTGATGCCAGTATATTGCAAATGTTCAACTTCAAAAGGGTGTATTTCTCTATTTACTGCAAACCCCAAGCTGATACTTAACACGAATGATAAACAATGTATAAGGTTACTAAATATGTGAAAAAATTCTTGGGGGGTCAATGTATATTTTTTCTGGGGGGTCGTTTATGAGACTACTTCACTTTTAGATTTACATTTTGTTTCATAGGACCAATGATTTCAAATGTTCCATTTTCAAACAGAGTTCAAAATCCCTTTCAGATGAGACCTCAACCAGCCTCATAGCAATAGTAGAAGCAAAATTATGGCTGATTATTTATTTCCGGGGGGCGAGATCGATACAAAAAAAACCCAAAAAATAAAAGGCTATATTTCAGGAACGACAAATGATATTGAGTTGAAAATTTCAGAATATACATATCTCAACTATCATAATCACCAAATCAAATTTCACCAAAATCTAAAAACATGAGGTAAAATTCTATCTTCTGCTGGGTTGACTTCGCATGGAATGACCCTCCTGTGCTTCAGCCAGGGAAGAGCAGAGACAAGGCTCTCTCCATGAAACTGGAAATGACAACCCTGAACTTGACAAGACATCAGATGGTGATGTCTCAAAATCAGCCAAAAGTCAAAATTCAGCCCCAAAATTGAAAAAGGCAGCTATGGAAGAAAAGAAGGTTGAACTGATGAACACATGTATAGCTGCTTTGAAAGTACCAGAAAAGCAACCAGAACAGTGCCATTTTTCACTTTTTACATCAGAAAAGTTGCGTTCATTTGACCACCGAGCAAGAGTATTAGCAGAAAAGAGAATCAGTGATGTCATTTTTGATATAGAAATGAATGGATCAAACATGCAGATGCCAGCAGCTACTAATAACAGTTATGCTGCTTCTGTTAACCAAACGCAGTATCCACCAAATCAAAACCAATATGGAAACACAAGCATGGAAGTGTCAACAGGATCATATTTAACTATGTTAAATTAACATTTTGTTTTGAGCTTGAACAAACCTCAATATATTAAATTACCATTTTGATCTTTAAACTTACCTTGATAAACAAATATAATAATTAATTTAATTCCACACATCAGAATCAACCATTTTATGTCTGCTATTTGTAAATCATGAATATATTTAGAATCTACCCATGTTGTTACACATTCTTGTATATGAACATCTTCTTTAGGGATGGGAACTAAGATTAAAATCCATAAATCATATGACCAGAAAATTTTGAACTATGAAAATTTTGAACTTGAATATTGAATATTGATATTGCTTGGGCCTCCCACATACTTTTCTCATCACAGAAAGGGAACATTTAACATTTTGTGGAAATGTTTTCAATATTTGAAAAATATGGTGGAAACAGGAACAATACACACCCCATGTACATTAAACCTGAATGAAAACTCTTGAGGGGCTTCAATTACAGGAAAATTTTGTCAATGCATTCAAAGCCTCATGACTTACAACGTATCTGGCAATGTTGAGCTCGCATGTATGGTCTATTAATAAAGTGGCAACAGTAGCAGGGGTATAAGTAATCAAAGTGCTGCTTCTCAGAACTAATCTCAAAAGATGATAACTATACTGTAGCTTTTTAGCAAGGTATTCTGAATTTATGAGCATTAAAAAGGTTCTCCAAACATTTTTCTTTTTTCTGAAAAACAAAGCAACAATTCAAGTTTCAAGAAAAACTTGCTGGCAATCTGAGTCATACCTATCTAGCTAATATATATCTGTCAGGTAATCTCATGAAGAAACATCTTATATGAACCTAATCAAGTTAATGTAATGATCGAAAATTCATCAGATAGTCAGTTTTACAAGAAAAAACAACTTCTATATATAAGATATCATATCATTTTTCACTTAATCTCCTTTTTACAACACACTCAAAACTTTTTTCAAGTCATTCTTTCCACTGCCATTCAACTGCACCCTCATTACAGAAGAAATCTTTTAGACAGTCCCTAACCTCTTTTGCATTCATACTTGCATTGTGACCAGTAGAAGGAACAGCTAGTGGTAGCATTGATCGCCCTGGATTTCCTGATCGCCAGTGCCCTAGGATTGTTTCACCATCCCTTCCAACATTATCAGTAAGATTAGATGGGCAATAAGTGCCTTTAGAGTCACTCTGCCTTAAAAAGTTGTGAATTGTGAGTGTGAGATATTCAATTGTTGTTGGTGGAAGTAAAATTACTGATCGAAATACACGGCAACGATTGGCAATGATTCCAAAGAGGTTTTCTGATATCCTGCGGGCCCTGCTGTGACGAAAATTGTAAATTCGTTTGGCTTCATCTAATCCTACTTGGGGGTAAGGCTTCATTACAGTAGGCTTCAATGCAAATGCATCATCTGCAACAAGGACATAAGGAATTTCCTTCACACCAAATGGAAGGCAACATGGAGGGGGCAGAGAAATTTCACCATTTTCAATGCTTTTGCAAAAACTACTTTTATTCCATATACCGCCATCAGAAACACGACCATTTGTTCCAAAATCTGCATATATGCACTCATAATCTGGACCAGCTATCGCCATCAAAACAACTGAATGTGTGTGTTTATAGTTATAATATTTTGAACCAGCATTGGGTGGTGGTTGCATTACCAAGTGCTTTCCATCAATGGCACCAATACAATTGGGGAATTGCCATCTCTCATAAAATTTGTTTGCATTGGCGAGCCATTCTTCCTCACTGCTGGGGACTTTCAAATTACTGGCTCCATATTCTTAACGATTGCCTGACAAACACTTGTAACTATGTAGGAAACGGCAGGTCTTGATATTCGAAATTGAAAGGCTAGTGAACGGAAAGTCTCTCCTGTTGCAAGAAATCGTAATGCAAGAGTTAACCTTGCCTTTTCATTTATTACTGTGTTACCTCCAATTATTTGGTGTGGAGTGATGTCCTTTTCGATAAAGTTCAATATAACAAGGAAATCCTCGTGTTTCATTCGCATCATCGCGCTATCCTCCACGGCCAGTTCTGTTAAGATATTTTCAAACAGACCTCTTTCTTCTCGTCTCTTTACCCACTGCTTCGTATTTCCGCGGCTTCTCTTGGCACCCTCATCTTCATCGTCAACAATCGATCATAGAAACTTTTCGTTTGCAATCCATAATCATTGATGTCAAATTGCAGAGATGTCACTATCTCCTTGACGCCCTGTAGCTAGTTTTCCCGCGCGCATTCTTCCACAGTGCAAAAGTCCACTGGACAATGTTCAGTCGTTTTGCCACCACCAAAATTTTCTGGATGTCCACACACTGAACAAGTGAGCAATGTTCAGTGCATGTTCAGTGAAAATGTCCAGTCGTTTTGCCGGGGCTTTACTGCAGTTTTAATAGCTTAACTTAACAACACATAATGCTGTGCTTAGTAACGAAATCTTTTGTATGGTTTTCACATGATACCTCGTTTATAATCACTGCCTCATGCAATATATCGCAAGACATGACTAATTTTGATAGAGTGTTATGTACGTCATTGTCGTAGAACAATTGTAGAGAATTGCAACACGTTAGCATTTGATTGGTTGCTGGGGTACGCTTACATTATTTTGATTGGCTTATATTTGAGTAGCATTTCGTATTTCCATTTCGTATTTCGCATTTCGTTGACTAACATAAAAACCTCATGCAAACGAGGAGTAGGGAGGAGACACGTGGAGTTGTATGAAGAAAATGGAGGATTACGAGATATGAAATCAAGCTGAAGTCTCTTCTCTGCGTTCATTTATTTGTTGATGCTAAGAACTGGAGTTGAATTCTCCAATAGTAGCTTTCAAAAATCGTTTTACTGATGAACAGCAATTGAACGAAAAAAACTTAAATGAAAAAGTTGACTGCATTTATTTCTGGGAAAATATAGACAAAACATCATTTAAGGAAAGGTTTTGGATCAAGAGAATGTCCCAGTTTGAGACTAAAACCTAGCTTATCGTTTTGGGCGCCGTATATTGGTCCTAAAACAAGAAAAAATAATTTTCTATTCAACACAGAGTATAGAAAATTAAGTACCACCACGGGGGAACCAGAATGTGAGTGCCGTGAATTGACAGAGGAAAGGCTGCTCAACACTGTAATGGAGGGGAACTTAAAAGATACTGCTGAAATGATTGGTATAAGCACTAAAGGCTCGAAACTAGACATAATCAATCGTATTAAAAGAAGCATACAAAGTAAAAGTGGACAGTTTAACAAAATATTCAAAAAATTGTTCGGTTGTTTGGGTGGATAGCTAACGCTTTCGTGTAAACATGGAATAATTTATGCTGTTAAATATCTTCTCAGGTCAGAGAGTCCACGTGACTGTATAGACATTTTGCGGAGCATAAAATACCGGCCTAACATCTTAATAAACGACATGGCTCATATGGTCGCCAATTTAGGAGACAGGCGTCACCCAGGTTTATTCGCCCCATATGCAGGACGAGCTGCAGAAGCTTCATATGAAAATATCGAACTGGCTGTCAATAATTCTTTTCAAGTCTCGATGCCCTGGCTTGAAAGTCATGGCCAGTCCAAAACGCCACAAAACGGTAATTATGTACACCCAGTAACAGGGAGTGACTCTAGCGCTCCTCGACAGGTTACACGAGTCTAATACAAATAGGGAGGTAGAATCACTAAGAAGAATTGTGTAAAGGAGCTTTTTGGAAAAATAAACAGTGAAGCAGCAGAACAGCTTCATGGTGTTCACAATTTGAATTTGCTAACACGACTAAACCAAATGCATCCTCTATCTAACCCACATTTTCATGTTTCGTTCGCTAACTGACTTAAACAATGAAAATGCGAATTCCAAAAGACTTTTTAACATAGATAATGAGACAGGACTTAAGGTGCAGTTCGACACTTTCGGTAGAATGACTGTGTCTAGTGACCCGTCCAAGCAAGTGAATTCTAGATATAAAGAAAAAACTCTATCGGTAATGACTGACTGTTCCCCTTTTGAGAACCGTATGAACAGCCTGACTACTGCAAATGGAATGCATTCACCAAGCCAATCCATAATAAGTCAACTTGACCACAAATTGGAACAATGTGAAGACGATTCAGAATTAAGTCCAGTTAAAAAGTTATCACCTGGTGTGTGTGGTACCAAGCCTGTTTTGCGGCAAATATTAATGAACAAAAGTCGGCTTGGCTGCCAGACATTTTAGTTTAGGCCAAACTCTATATCTGTCCTGCCTGCAATTTGGGCCTACAGTATTACAATAGCTAGCTTAGTTTATTTAGTTCTTGCTACCCCCTATAGGTAATCTGCGTTATTATTTCTTTAATTTGATAATTTAATGCAGGGGTGTTCTGCCATTCTAGCTAGCCTAGGTATAATCAATGTTTTCGTTGCATGCCTAGCATTATTTTGTAGGACCTCACCCAGGCTTGTAATAAAAATGTGTATTGAGAATGATTCCCACAGTGCTATAACACTGAAATGAAGCTGAAATGATGCTGCAAATGCATATCCATCAGATGACGAGGGAAGCTCACCGCCAGACCCTCATCTACAGATGTCTCTTCGGCTCAGGATGATGATGAACAAATACAAAGTGAAAGTGTTGCAGAAGGAAGCTCTACCAAAAGCAAAAAAGGCAGGTGGAAATGGAACGACAAGAGAATTGAAAGCTTGATAAGTTGTCTTATAAGTATAAAGTAAAGAAGGATTTTGAGGGTAAGGACATGGAAGCCGACCTAATTAAATTATACAAGGATGTAAGAAAGATGATGTTTGAATTACCCCCAAACATGGCGGTCATCAGTTTTTGTTCAAACTTGTTTAGGTTAATTAAGGGCTGGTTGTATACCGCCTTTTCCGGTAGGATTATGATGAATTTAGATTAAATACATTGCAATGAAATACGTTGAAATATGTTTTATGAAAACCAGCCTTAGTGGGGGTTATAAAAGGTTTTCTTTAAATGGAAAGACGTTTAAAAAGGCCTAATCGTGGAAGCACTGTCCGGTCTTTTTGGCCAAAAACATTTAAATTCAAGTGGGAAAAATTCATCGTTGCGATGAAATATGTTGTTGCGATGAAATACGTCGTTGCGATGAAATACGTCGTTGCGATGAAATACGTCGAACAGTGGCGGCTTGCGGCGGTACCAGGGTGCATTTCATGTAGGTAGGCCCGAATATGTCCGGCGTGGGCTAAGAAAAATGCCTTGGCGTAGAAAAAAAAATTCTGTTTTTTAGCGTGTCAGCGACAGAAAACCCCGAATATCAATGACTTGTTTAGAATTATTGGCGTATCGTTGACAGAAAACGGCGTGACGGCGTGGCGCATCGCCGAGATATGATTTGATATGCTTAACTAATCTCCTCTGCGAGGTGTTTTCTTTGATTTCTATATTAGTTTCGTTATTCCGTGGTCCATGGTTCTGTGGTCCGTATTTCGACACAAAGAAGGAAAAATCATGTCAAGGAGCATGCTGAGTATTATATGCACCCTGGTGAGTCCATATAGATAAGGCGTTTCCCGACAGAAGTTGGGATGACACTTTCAAACGGAAGTACTGTCACAAAAAGGAAGTACTGTCACATTTTCGAACGTTTGTCATGTGGTCTCAATATTAAATGAAGAGGCAAAGCCAAGAACTTGCGTTCCGTTAGAATATTACATGGATTGAAATGGATATTGATGAAAACGGTAGGTTTTTAATTTTCCTGTGTATGTACTTGATTTTGCAAACTTTAAACAAGTGCAATAAGTGATAGATTCAAACAATCAAGAGGGGAGAAGTTGATGACTTAAAAGTACGTACTTACGCTCGAGGGAGGGCAACCTCCAAACCGTACAAAAGCAAACAGTAGGGAGGGAGATCCAAAATCGATGGATATTGAGCACAAGTACTGTTTGAATGGCCCCTAAGGCCAATTAATGTGGAGGGGGGCTTTAGATTTTTCTCTATTTTGCAATCATAATAAACGTTTCGGTTAATTTGGTTTCTTACACCTTCACTTCTATGCTTCTATGGCTTCTTAATCACGCACATTTTTGTAAGGAATGAAATGCTGGCCAAGCAAAGACTAATTTTGGTTTAATCTAATTAGCTCATATTATTTTTGAATTGCCCAAGAAAAAGAGGGATCGCTTTTAATGAATAGCGGGAATAAAATGAATAAAATATAACAATTAACGTTTTTCAGATAATCAACAGAAACAAAGTCGACAGCAAAGTATAGGAAAGAAACAAGTGATTTTGTCCTGGGCGAAAGGATGTGCAAGTAGTAGCAAAGAAGTTTTCCCTGAAAAGAGACAAAAAATCTCGTCAGAAAAGGGCAGCTTTACTTGCTTGCAATGCTTTGAATTACACTTGAAAGGAAAAAGGGATGAAAGATATACATCTGTATGCAGAACAGATCATTCAACTGTTCAACGTCATAAAAATAGATGGCACAGCATTCCTGGATCGAAGTTATGCACAATTGTTCCAACAGCTGCAAAAGAAGTGAGTTCATTGAAGTTAAAATATGCAAAACAGAACGTATCAGAAGTCACTACACCTGAAGAAAGAAACACCAGTACAACTTCATCACAGATTATTTCAATAGACCCGGTACATAGCACTGCAGCAGCTCAAGGCAAAAACAATCTAGAATTAGCTACGCCAAGCTACGAAGAATACCTTGATGAACTTGAATCAAATACTGAAAGTGAGGAAAATAAATTAATGGAGGCCTTATCACCCATAGAGCCCCTGGAACCCCTGGAAGCATGCAGCAACGAGCCTCAGTTGATGACAGAATCAAGTGACAAAGAAACATTGGATGGGATAGAAATATCTGGAATGGACACTCAAAGTACACTTTTATCTTTTAGAACTGAAAAATTAGATGCAACAAAGAAGAACAGCACCGTAGACATGGATGCCATTATGACTGAGATAAATAAATTAAGTTTAAAGGTGGATGATATTGGAGCAAAGCACAGAAGCTTACAGCAGCTTGTTTTTGAAGACCCAGAGACTGGAAGGCAAGTTGCTGCAATGAAGAAAGCCAACAATATCAATGAATTAGTTGAGGCATCAAAGCCAATTCAGTGGTTCTATGATGAGAAAAGTGGTTGTGCAGTTCTGAGATGTTTGCCATGTTATGAGCTTCATCTGAAAGCTAAGCCAACATTAGCCGATTTAACTCCATTACAAGCACAGCGAATCCTTAATCCAAGAAGCAGTGGAACATTTGCAACTGGAATTTTCTTGAAAAAGGAAATCGCGAGTCTTAATCAAAGGTCATAATAGGACTTGGTACCGGGAAAAAAATATGCTAATTGACCACATGTGTATCATAGGAAACGGCTCAGAGACACATAAAATTGCCATGGAAGCATACAAGCAGGCTTTGAAATCCAATAATGAAAATGCAACAACTGCAACACATTTATTTAAAGCGGCTATAGTGGATTTGAAACTTGGTGCAGCAGCAAGAAACTTTGAAGTGTTAGTGTCTTTACTCGCAAATTGCTCTGTAAATGTTGGAAACATTGGGCATGGCAGGAATCTGTTTAATGACATACTGTACTGCCTGGAAAAGTCGATGAACAAGAAGACGGCAGAATTCCTTAATCAGCCACTCCCATCAACATTCCTTCCTCCACACTTTTGGGTTACCATTGATAAAGCTACACCAGCCAGAACAACAAACCAAGCAGTATTGGTTGTCGCCAGAGATAAGAATGGGATACCCTCCCCAATACCTGTTGCAGCTCCTGCCATTTATACAGAATTTACCGAAGCCTCATATGATATATTGGCATTAAAACTTCTGGAAGCAATTTCTGATAATTTCTCCCCCCAAATTCTGGAAAGGCTTTGTGGTGTGGCAGCTGATGGCCCTTATCAGGCTTCTGGATTCAGAAGTTCACTTTTTCGGCAACTGGAGATCCCAGAGCATGTAGACAAAGTGATCGCTCTCCCCATAACGTGGGATACAGCCCATGTTTTAAACCTTGCTGTTACCGAAGTAAGAGATGCTAACTCACCTGGTGGAGAACATTTCCGTAGATTTATCAAGAGATGTAATGTGTTCAATCATGTTTTGGCAAATGGAAAGGGGTTTGCCTTTTTGCAGATGGTGGACAGTACTGCGAGACGACCTGTGTCATATGCTACTCAGCGTTTCATGAGTTCATCGTATGAGCAGTGGCTCAAAATTGAACAGAGCTACCAATCGTACTGGCAGGCATTTGAATTGTTACATCCACGGAGGGATGAAGACGAAGAGTGGCAATACACGATTGCTGGAAGTGATTTTGTGGCAGATCTTTTATCCTTTTTGGATATCATGGATCCTATTATTGATCTGATGCTGAGAGCCCAATCACTTGACACTCCAATCTGAAAGCTACAAATGTGGTGGCCTAAAGTCAGAGAAATTCTGCTAAAAGCTGTAAAAGGGAACCCCCTGGTCTTTCCTAGACTGTCAAAAGTCGAACACTCTTTGATACCTGGCTTAAAATTCAAAGGAGTTGAATTACTTCAAGGTTGGCTCATAACGAAAGATAATGGAAAAAATGCAGATGGAAATTCTCGCTTTACGTGGCATTTGCGTGACAGTAAAGATATCGAAGAAGATCGCAAGAATTTGGCCAAAGAGCTATGTGAAGCTTTGAATATTAGAATTGAATCGCTTGCTGAAAAATCACCATCAACATTTGAAGTATTTGATGCGGCGAATCTTGTTAAGCTTCACTGTGGAAAAAGAGTTAATAAAGAAATAAAATATTTTGTAGATGAAGGTGAGTATGAAGTATATGGAGTGGAAGAATGTAAGCGCATATTAACAACGATTAGCGAGCTAAAACATGTGAAGGAATCAGGGATGAATTTCGATTCAAGAATGGCGTATCTTTACATGTCCAGAATAAAAAACGCTGTTAAAGCAGGCATCTGGAATGGCAAGTGCCCAGAATGGTTTATTATAAGCCAAAATAATGTTAATTTACATACTCAAAATGCAACACTTGAAGAGTTTGAAGAAGAAGAAAGCAATACATTAGATTGTCAGTTCAAAATGGTATTTTCAAATGGAAAAGTTATGAAAGTGCGCTTACATGAACAGCGAATGTACCAATCATTTTACAACAACGAAGAAATCTGTCACATTGCAAGTAAGCCATCTTGCGCTCTAATTGACATTCTTTTGGCTAAGGGAGGGCCTGAAGCAATAGCTGAAAGCTTTTACAGCTCAGTGAGATCGCAACAACAGTCAGGAGGGCAATCGAACGAAACACTGGCTAGAAGAACGAAGCTGCAATGGGCCTTGCCGTCACTTCAAAACTGCAAAAATATTATCAAGGATGGGATTAAAACTTACATTCAGGGAGATGATAAATTGCGGCCGCACCGACAGAACACGTTTTTTTCCAGTAGAAATAAGGATTATGTTGTATCAAAGGTAATTGATCGTATTGACAGTGATAAAGGCCGTTGTCCTTTCCTGTCTGATAATTGAAAGGTACTCTGGTATGAATAAGCTACGTACTAATATCTTATATTTCATTAACTCAACTGTTTTGTTTCTCTGTGAGATATGTTTGTGCATGAATGTATTGCCAAATCTTTGAAATTAATTGTTTGAAATCCAGGTTTTGTTCTTTTAATTTTTTATATAGCTAACTATTCTTTAAATCGTTTTCGTTAATTTATGAAATTTTAAGTGAAAATCTTGTTGTAGTTCTCTTGTCATTCCTCTCAAACCTTTATTATACGATTCTCAAAAAGAGGGTCACCAAAAATATTCGACCAGAAACGTTGGCTGTTGGCGTGCTGCTAGAAGCACCCTTTTTTAAGTCCACAAGACTTGGCGTAATTTATGAGTGCCAAAAAAAAGTGTCCGGCGTAGGATCAACATAGAATGCACCCTGGGGTACCAGTCTAGTACCATTTTATTTTGAAAGCTTGAATTTTTTATATGGCTTTGTTTTGTTAATTTACAAAAATGCAAACATACTGAATTAATTGTGAAAACAATAGAAAGAGCGGCAGAGTTCAACACAGCCGATATCTGACCGTCTACCCTCCCTCACTTATCTCGTTGAATGACCTGTCTCTGCGCTGTGTTGACTATAGGCTACGGTACTAGACCTCATTTATCCAGTACTGCGGAAGACTGTCCCATTGTATTTGTCGACACATCATGACGTAAAACTGTTTGTCTTTCGGCAATCCAACAATGGAAAATTCGTTCGCAGTACTAGATTCCTCCATAGTCATTAGAAAAACACTGGTCTGGAAGGCCGGCAAACATCAAAGGGCTTTTCGCATTATTTGAAAGCATGTTGAATTCTCCAGTCACGTGACAATATCCGTGCACAGCCTTGCACGGAAGTGTTTTATAGTGGCAGAAAACAACGAACGTCGCAGATCTTCTCGTAGAATTTCCCAACATAATGAAAATTCAGAGGTATCAGATGAAAATTTGGACGCAATCTTTGAGGCTCTGGAGTTAGAGGAGAGTTTGCAACATGAGTTTGACGATGAAGTAAGCCTAAATAGAAGATTAAACCGATCAATGACTGATAAGGGCCACGTACGTATTTCTAACAACTACTGGTTGATTCTTTCCATCTTGCTTGCTCTCTCAACAAAATTTACCACTGATGAAAATACTTCCGTTTTTTAATTTTTTCCTGAAAGATCAGAAAATTAATTCCATTAAGTCGGCAATGCTGTTCAGCTTTCTTTTTTCTTATCGGCCAAATTTCGGACCCTGATTGTTGGTATGCTTTCTGCATGGAGACATCAACATCGGTATACAATAGATTTTGTAAGATCAAAGTAAATGAACAATTGAGACAAACTAAATCCTTGATACCCAAGGTTTCAGCGAGAACCAATTCAGTTTCCAATATTGTACTAGTTTCACATATTCAATAAATCAAATCTTTCAATTAGCTTGAGTAGCTTTCTCAGAATCGATCTTAGGCCCCCAGAGTTATCTTTGCTTTGTTTTATTCGCTGTGATAAAATCGGTTAGGCATTTACATTCAATTATTTGTACCATTAACAAAATTGCAATTTTGAAATTGCATTTGATAAATATTCTTTAACATACTGTGAGAGGATTTGTTGAGTTTCTTATTGTTGAGTGCCGTTGGTACGAAATTCATGCAGTGCCGTCGGTACGAAACTCATATTGAAAGGGGTGGGCTTACAGTTTTAAAATTGTTTGGGGCCTGAAAATGTACTCATGATAAAATAGACAGGCCTAGGCTCCTAACCGCTGGCTTCAAGGTTCACTCGCAATCGATCTTTCAACGATCGAGTAAATTTTTATGAAAAAGGTATACTATAGGAAAATCACAAATTTAACTAGGCTATTAGCATCAAATCGAATGCTAGATACTTAAAAAATTATATTTGCTCTGGTAGGAAATGTTTTTCACATATAGAAACTCTGTCATTTTTCACTCTTTCTTTGAAGGCCTTGTCCAGTACCCTGCTCTTCGTTATTTCGTTCAGAAGAAGTTCACTCCATTTCATTTTTTCGTCGTTATTTGCCGTTGGAAGTTTAAAAATTCCAATACCTTTCGTTCTACGGCTGCTTCCACAATTAAAACTGCACAATTATCGCCGGGCATGATAAAATTGACATAATATATATCCACGATCAAAGCATACAAGAGTAGTGGCCGAAGCAGTGTGCACGGATAATGTCACGTGACTTTCAAAAATCCTAACAATAAGATATTCTTTTGATGTTTGCCGGCTTTCCAGACCAGTGTTTTTCTATTGACTATGATTCCTCTTTCTAGTAGTATTGGGTGGCCGCCAAAATATGTCATTCCGTTCAAGATTATGAAAGCAACCCCGCAGTTTTTTCAGCAGTTTCAAATGACGTCAAACAAACTGAGAGGTATTCAAAGGCATCTTGTCTATTTTCTACTTCTGGGTATGACAGTGGGGTTATCCCAGTGACTAATTTAACAGCCCGTACAATAATGCCTTATTTGGTTACTATGATGCAATTCTCTTCTCTATCCAAAATGACGTAGGTTGGATGAATTTTGTATATATGGTTTATTGGCCTTTTCATTCATAAATGGGAATTAATATCCTTAATTCGAGTTAATACCCGCGGGGAAGGCGCTCACAACTATTTGGAGGTTCGTGTCGTGCTGCACGTCCACCTCCACAAGACTGTCAATCATAATTTGCTAACTATTGTTGTACTAATTACCTCGTGGTATCGTACAAGGCAGTGTCCTAGCAAACAGGGTTGCCAATTTGGCAATTTAGTTGCCAAAATTGGCAATTTTGGCACTTTTTCATGTTGTTTGGCAACTAAAAATTTAGATTTGGCAACTGTCTAAAGTTTGGCAATTTTTTGGCACTTTTTGAACATTTTCTCTTCACGAGTTTGTGACATTTTCTTAGTATCTTTTCGTGACATTCTCCCTTCAAATTCGATAATATTCCGTTAACGACACCCTGTGCCTCCCCCTGACACTTCTCGAAGTTTCATTCACTTGACTTGGGTGACCGGAACAAAGTACTTACATCTTGGTGTGACCCTGTGATGTCGGCAACTTTGCTAATGTTAAGGTGTGGTGTCGGTGATAGGAAACAATGTGTAAATATGTTTGCATACTGTTCACATGTCGAATGTCGTCATTTCTATTGATGATTTCGATTGGATGACATCGAAGGTACGTATTTTTCGATTCCCAATGCTGATTGGACAATATATTTGTATTTCCTTTTCAAAATATATAATAATGTGAGATTTTACAATAGAAATTAAAACATCTATTCACTGGTGTGCAATTTGTTATCATTCTGTTTACTAAAACTATTGTCTGTATTACTGTTTGAAAATGAGTTCAAAAAAGTCATCGATAGGAATGAAATGGAAAGGAGCCTATGACGATGGTAGAAAATTCAAACCAGAATGGCAAAGAGCGTATCCATGGGTGAAAAAGGCAGTGGATGGGTCAGACGATGCATACTGCTCTATCTGCAGAGTAAATTGCCAGCCACGTCTATCAAGCTTGAAAAAGCACCAAGATACCGCAAAACATTCAAGACTTACCTCTACAATTGCAAGTAATCGCACAATTACTGGTATTGAAAGAGAAGATGAGGTAGTCAAGAAAATAGAGATACAGATGGCAGTGTCAGTAACATGCCATTCAGCCATACTTGCTATCGATCATCTGGGTGAAATAATTGTTCGCCATGGCACAGGCAGCAAATTGTCAAAGATGAGACTGCATCGTACAAAATGCACAAGCATTATTATTAATGTAATTTCGAAGGCCTTATACGAGGATTTATGTAATGACATGGCTGGCCAGAAGTTTTGTATAATGGTTGACGAGTCAACAGACATTGCCTGTAAGAAGTTTTTGTGTTTGGCTGTCAGGTATTACAGCAAGAAAGAAAAGAACATAGTAACAGCATTTCTTGGCCTCGTTGATATTATCAGCGCCACTGGCATGGATCTGTTTACTGCAATGAAGGAATGCTTGGTGACTTCAGGGTTAAAGCTCGAAGACTGTGTTGGCTATGCAAGTGATGGGGCAGCAAACATGGTTGGCGAGCACAATTCTCTTTGGTCGAGGATTGTCGAGGAAGCCCCAAATTGCCTGCAAATGAAATGTATATGTCATTCTTTGGCTTTGCGTGTCAAGCATGCCTTCGAACTGATGCCATCACATCTGGGCTTTCTATTGAAAAAGATTCCGAAATGGTTCACTAAAAGCACGATTCGTCGAGATGCCTACAAGAAGCTCTTTGACATAATTAATGCTGGAACAGAGAGCTCAAATCTACCAAAACCATTCCAGAAGTACAATGAAACACGCTGGCTGGTGAGGAGTAAAATAATATTTAACATATTAATGAATTGGAATGAACTCAAGGCCTATTTTGGAATTGCAGAGCAAGAGGCTCAAGCCAGTGTACGTTACACAGCACGCCTAATCTCAGATATGCTAAAAGACCCTATAAACTATCTATATTTTCAATTTTTATGCCCTGTTGTTACGGAATTTGAGAAAGTTAATGGATTTTTTCAAGCAACCAGTATAGATGCCGATGAGCTGGTTCAGCAACTTCATCTATTCTTCAAAAGTTTTAAAAGTCGTGTTCTCAGCAGAGATGGTGATGCTTTGCCTATAGAGCAGGTTGACTTTGGCGGAAAGTTTATTTTTGAGGCCATGAAGACAATTAAGGACAGTAACAACGATCCAAATATGATTTTAAGAGTCAATGAAGCCAAAGGACGATGTCATTCAATGCTTCTGGAGGCAGCATCACAACTTGAAAAAAGGATTCCAACATCACATAATATTTTCAAAGGATTAGCTCAGCTACATCCTTCAAAAGTTTTGAGCCAGGTTGGAAGATCTGCACTACTTGACCTTCCCATGCAACACCTCCTGGCTGACAAAATGGCTGAAGTTGACATTCAGTACCGCAACATATTGCAAGTCAATTGGAAGGAAACTGCGGTATTTAATGAAGGAATTCCAACGGACGCAATTCAGTTCTGGTCAGGTGTGGCTGAGTATCGAAACCTACTTGGAGAACATCCGTTCGAAGATTTTCTCTATATGCATTATCATGCCTCACTACACCTGTCAGTAATGCAGTTGTAGAGCGAATATTTTCGTTGGTGACAAGTGTGAAAACAAAGCCTCGCAATAGAATGAGCTCAAATCTACTAGAATCAGTTGTGAGAATTAGATCACATTTATGCTTTGGTGAAAGATGTTGTAAGGACTTTGTTGCAACTCAAAGAATGCTTGCCTTATTTAACACAGAAAATATGTATAAGGCAACTGTAACTGATATTGACGGTATGGCAGATTTGCTAGACATGTAAGATATATATATATTTCGATACACTTTTTATCTCTTTTTGATATTTTGTTATATTCATTTTAATCCTCGAGTTTCAATATGGAATATCAGATATGTTTTCAATAGAACAATGATTTTTTATGTCTCTATCAACATTGCCGATCTTGATTCTCGGACATGATAGTTAACTTTGGGCCTAAGTACGCATGCGTGAGAGTTTTGTGACGTCATTGTGAGAAAAAAACCTGTTTGGCAACTTTTGGCAACTTTTCAAACAGAATTTGGCATCTTTGGTCCCAGGCCACCTGGCAACCCTGCTAGCATATCTGATTATTGACCGCTACACAGCACATGGATCACACCACGTATATGCGTTATTCGATTCGGAATAATAACTTTTGGTTGATATCAACGGACTTTCATTCGTTGTTTGGTTCCTGGTTAAGGGAATTTCAAGCTCGCCGCTCTGTTATCTGAACTGCAATTATTCTCAATTCTGGCCGACGTAGACCTAGGCGGACCTAAATCCAGAACCCTGCGCCGATACCGGATAACACTTTGGATTGGGTGAGATCTATCCTTATCTTCAATTTTAATTGCGGTTTTACTTATTCGTATTCGCTTGGCGAGGTGCTGGTGGCTCTGGTTTCGCAATGGCTCACTCACCTTCCGCCTCAGCTAGCAATGTGGACACGGAGCCGCCTCTCGGCAGGATCTCTCCACAGAATAGAAATTTCTATTCTGTGATCTCTCTGACCGTCTTCAAAGACTCGATGACACTGTAAGGCTTGTTCGTGAGCAGTCTAATGCGGGGGCCGGGCAAAATTTGGCCGCACCGGCTCAAACAACTGACCGCCCTCAAGCAGGTATGTCTCTGATCTCGGGGAAGGTGGGCCTGGTGTCCACCCTGCCACGCTCGAAGCTGGGTTTACCCTAGGTATAAATAAGGGTCCCTTACAATCTGCATCACGGAATTGTGTTCCGGCATCTCAACAACCAACTGTTGTCTCAGAGTACATGTTGGAAGAGCTCCGTTTTAGTCCATTGCAGGTCCGTTTTCAGGTCCCCCAATTTCTGGACTTCAGCTAAATCGCTTTGGGGTACTTCCGAGGTCTACCCCAGGGAAGTTCCGTCTGATTACAGATTTGTCCTCCCCCGCTCTAGTGTTAATGACCTTATCCCAGATAGGGAAGCCGCCGTCTCCTACACTGGAATCCCAGAAGCCATTGCAGCCATAGTTAAAGTGGGTAGGGGTGCTTTGCTGGCGAAATTTGATATCTCACGGGCTTATCGTCTTTTACCTGTGCACCCTGTCTTTAGCTCCCTCAACTAGGAGAACCTATGTCTCCGCACAGTCTCAATTCCTGCGCTTGTGCATCAAAAACGGGTGCTTAGCAAACAATGGTACGCCTTGCCCAGCTTCCGAACTAACATTACGTAGGTTGGATGAATTTTGTATATATGGTTTATTGGCCTTTTCATTCATAATGCGAATTTTCTCGTAACCAGAGCAGTCAAGTTGTATTGATCTTGTGAAAATGAATCAAATCGCAGGGATTGACTACCTTTTCGGAGTTTCGCGTATTTTTGCGCTCTCTTCTGCCCAGGGCCGATTAACTCACGAGCAACGTCTTGGTTTGAAGAAAGATGGGAGACCTTGTCCCAAAATTGAAATTAAAAACCGTGACAGTGAGACCGTTTACAATAATTTTTTACGGATGTGTGGCGATGCAGAAAAGAACACTTATTTTTGCTGGCCTTGTTTGGTCATGGGTGATCTGTCCAAGGTATGGGTACATTTCATTTATTTTCTAAATGCTTTTTATAATAGAGGAAAATGAAGCAATTTACAACTGTCTACTTTCCAGGATACATTCTTAGTGTAAATGCTCATCAAGGTTGTTCTATATGATACTATATTGTTTGATAATAGATGATAAAAGCGTCTAGAAACCCGCATCACTAGATTCTCCTTTCTAGTACTTTCGTGAAGAGAGCGGCCACCCACTGGTGGGGCTCGGTGCCGCATAAGATTAACTTCCCATATTATCAACGTGCCTCTCCTTTATGGCCTTTGACAGCAACCGACAAAACACTGCATTTTCAAACAAGTGCTGCCTGCCCTAAGCGTAATCATAAACTTTTCATAAACAAAAAGTTGGTATGATACTACAGTTTAAACTCTCATAGCTCTCATTGGGGGCAAACGTTTTTTCAGTGACTGGAGGCTCGATAATCAATTGATTGAAACAAAAAATCTACAAACTATAAAACTGAGCTATCAATCAGGGTCTTGTTTTCGGCTGAAGATTCCGGGACAGGATTATGCAATTTTCCGGCACAAGTATGGCGATTGAAGACATCATGTTTTTAGAATTTTATTCCAGTACAGGGTGTTTTAATAAATTTAATAATGACAATTTAATAAAGTTTATTACAGAATTTTCATTGACCTACGATCCCTTTTTTTCTAGATGAAAGCAACATCTTTTGCACGAAAAAGTGGTTTTCAGTCTTCTGGAGACAACCTTTGGAATCTTTCGAAGCGCCATGAGAAAACTCAAATGCACATTATCAACCACACTGCCTACCAACTTTTAGGAAATGTTGACGCTTCTTGTGCATTGGATGAAGCAAGACGTAGACAGGTACAGCAACACAACAAAAATGCGTCAAGATATTCAAGAATACTAAAGTACCACATTTCTTTAGCTGCGTTTCTCTCAGCACAAGGCCTTGCATTTCGAGCACATGACGAATCAAAGTTATCATCCAATAGAGGAAACTTCATCGAGCTGCTTGACCTCATCGCCAATTATTGCAGTGATTTGCGAGATTTTCTTAACGAAGAAAAGATCACGTATACGTCACACGAGCCACAGAATGATTTGATAGAGTGCGTGTTTCAAGAGGTAAAAGAGGAAATTCAGCGGAGAATCGACAATTCCCAATTTTTGGCCGTCATGATGGATGAAACCAGCGATGTTAGCAGGGTGGAGCAGTCAGCTGTTTCAGTACGCCTAATCAACGAAGGAGAGGTAGAGGAACACCTTTTGGGAATAATTGAATGTTCCAAAGATACAACTGCAAATACATTGTCATTGATTCTTCTCAAGAAATTGGAAGAATATAAGATCACGCCACAAAACGGAGGGAAAAAGCTCATCGGGCAGTCCTATGACGGTGCCGCTACGATGTCAGGTGAATTAAATGGTGTCCAAAAGCAGGTTCAAGATAGATTTCCTGCTGCATATTACAACCACTGTGTTGCTCACAGGATATCACTTTGTGCCTCACAATCAGCAAAAAAAATTCCAAAAGTTGCCAAATTTTTCGACACTGTTGATAAACTTATACGTTTTTTTAGAAACAGCCCAAAGCGAACGTCTCAACTTGGCCATAGTCTACCGAAACCTGGTGATACACGTTGGTTATCGCGTGATGCAGCGATTGGGGTCATTGATTCATTGAATGAAACAATCGGAGCAGTGCTGTATGAAATGGCCAATGATAAAGATGACAAAACGGAGACACAAGTCACTGCTCGAGGGCTCTGTTTGCAAATTCAGCACATCGAATTCGTATTTCTTTTGAAAATATACCGAAAGATTTTTGCCCACTGTGCCCCAATAATAACAGTCATGCAAAATCCGACCCTTGACGCAGTGCAATTGTCATCAATGCTGGAAGATTTTCAGAGATTTTTGCTGAATTTGGATTGCAACCAGATTTGGGAGGATGCAATGCTCCTGGATCCTGAGATGCCTGCAGTTCGCCACGAAAGATGGCTGGAGAGGAGTCGAGGAAGCAGTAGATTCAACAGGTAGTTGGAAGAGAAATTTACTGGCAATTTCCTCAGAAATTGCACAAAAGTTCATGGAACAATTGCTTTGGCGATTTGAAAATCTCACAAGATTCAAATGGATGGATTTAATCCACCCTTCAAAATTTGACGAGAGGAAAAAGATGCCACCAGCTAAGCAAAAAGAACTTATATGTAAAGTCAAAGAAGTTTATCCATCCGCAGTACCTGATGCTTTAGCGCTTGAACATAACCTAAGTGTGCTTTACGATAACAACAAAATAAAAATTCTGCTAGATAAAATCGTAAGAGAACGAGATGAGCTGGCAGCTAAGAAAAGAGAGAGACGGCGTAAAACGAAGCAAGCAAATGAGGAGCCAAATGAAAACAAAGAGACTGACAGAAGCACAGTAGAAGTTGAGGATTCATTTGAAAGGGAAACAGGAGGAGGAGTCGAAGAGGAAAATATAAAGAAGGGAAAGCCAAATGTTCAAGAAGTGATTAAAACAGCTGGTCTCGAAGAAGCATTACCTAAGGCTTTGATTTTGCTGGAACTGGCTGCCGCAACACCACTTACCAGTGTTCACTGCGAAAGAGTGTTCAGCAGAATGGAGAAAGTTGTGTCACCGAGCAGATCAACGATGTTACAAGCAAGAAAAGAGAAGCTAATCTTCCTCCAAGTGGAACAAGCCATTGTTCGATCACTTTCAGAGCAACCAACTTTTAAGGATAATGTTGTAAATAGGTTTAAGTCTTTTAATCAGCGTCGTTTAGAAAGATTTTCAAATAAATGAGATTTTAGTTTTACGTGGCATCATTTGCAAAAAAACTTTTCCATTATGTTTAAAAAAGAGTGCTTGCAGTTTCCTCATGCTCTATGTGTCTTGACTACAGATTTCTACACACACAAATTTATTGGGAAATACATTTAGCTTGTCTTTTAGATACGAATTAGGACAATATTCGTTTCAAAGCAAAAACCTTGCCAAGGAGCTACATCGCCCCCCCCCCCCCTCCCCCACCATAACACCGGCTGGTCTGTTTTAAAAAAATGTTCATATAGCTAACAATGCTTTTACCAGTACCATCTGATTTTGCGTGCCAGCCGCCACTGACGTCGAAATATGTTTTTCTTCGAATGGAAAGATGTTTGTAAAGGCCTATTATCGCGGAAGCACTGTCTGGTCTTTGTGGCCAAAAATATTTCAATTCAAACACGAAGAATACCCAAATCTTTGCCTCTGTGCAGAGATTATTTTTTTACCAAGTGGCTCAAATTCTACAGTAGAGAGAGCATTTGGTACACTACGCTTAATGCTATCAGATAGGAGGCTGTGTTTATTGCAATGGAGATTGAGATGCTATTATGTATTTACGTAAACAATAAAAGCTGCACTGCCAAAGAAAGAGAAGAAATTATGGTCTCATAGCAACTTTCAACTTAATTGAACGCTCAGAAAATCTCAGAAAATTTGTCAATCCAGCATGGTTTCAAACATAACTGAACCTTCACAGTATAAGGTTTTTTTTATTATTTTATCCATTTAGCCGGTTTTTTTTTTAAAAAAAATTGGGTCTTCATAGATTGAAGCAGTCAAAAAACACATTCTTGTTTTTAACTTAAATTTATTTCTAAACAGTGAAGAGAAATGTTCTTTGTCAAGTAAATTTCATCTCAGACTAACAGTGACAAAAAGTCTAAAATTCAGGCAAAAAATCTTTAGTGCCGTTTTGTCACAAAATTTCACCCTCTGCTATCCGGAAATGAATTTTGTACTGTCACTGTACCGTTTTTGAAGAGGATGATGTAAAGAGGGTATGAAATAGCCTGTGGTGACTTCCTTATGACGAAGACTGTTTAGCCATCATCAGGTGAATCAAAGGAATCTTCTGAACCAGACACAACAGCAACAACTTCCTCCCCTATTCGTGCTAATTGCTCCTTTTTTCTACCAGGAGACCTTAGAGAGTGCAAAGGATCTGGTAATTTTTTTCCTTATTACTGCATGAACAATTAAGAACACTATCCACCTGTCTTATCTGAGCACTTGTCAAGTCTATTCAAGAAAATTGTTACATAATGAAATGTTTGTTATGTAACCATATCGATATTTATTGGAAATTTTTGTAGATTTAGCAATGCAAAAAAAACATCTTTTATAAATATATAGAGCAATTATAAATATAGCAGCTACACCACATATATGGCCATTTATTTGCAGGGGAAAATGTGAATAGACCCCATTGCTGATGTTAACTCTGTACTATAGGACAAAAATTCAATACACTTGATTTCTAGTACACAAACGAATAGAAATAGCAGATTTATTTACTAATTGCCTTGGAATGAGGTTTTCTTTTTCGTGCTTGTTGCTTGACAGTTTTTAATTTGAATTGATATGAAGAGAGTGTGTATTTTCTTTGCGATTTCTACCTTTCGCTATTTATTTAGAATTAAAACGATGATTTTTAATGAGTTTTGTCTACTTGCTCCCGTAGCTACGGAGGAGCCACACATCAAGCTAACATAAAAGAAAAAACATTTGATTTATACTGCTGAAATTACCGTATTTGAATCAAAAAAGCATCTAAAACGTAGATTGGAGCATGCCAAATCCGATTCCGGGTTTTTTTTTAAATATCAGTCCAATTTTTGGAGTTATTAACGATTTTCCTATATGACCCTGATTTTCCTATTTGACCACGTTGCCTGTTTGGCCGGAAGCGCTACCAACAGGGTTGGAGGGGGTTTTGGAATCGCTGGAGCCTTGCTGCCCACACAAGCAGGGAGGTTTCTTTCATTAAAATCGAGCAAATGAAAACAGTGCCTGCATGATTTAATAACTGCTGGAAGAAAAGCTTGCGAAAGAGTTCGGAATTCACAACATAACAAAGTTAATTGCTCACGTGCTCGTCCTTTTGCCCTCTCTGGCGAATGATATGAAATGATACTCGGAATGATGTCTTGTTTCTCAAAAACTCAGGATATCATCCACAAAATACCTGTTCTGTGTCGTTGCGTTTTGTAATGTGTCTTTGGATGGGAGAAATGTAGTTTACCGAAGACGGACGAAGGTATGGCAGAATTGCGGCTACTTTCTCAAAGCTGCACGATCCGTTGTCGCAGCGTGTCTTCTGCGCAGTCGCACAAAGTGGTCCCCAAAGGATTTGTGCCCAAGCTTTTGAGAGGTCCGAGAGGTCCCACAGGCCCAATAGGATTTGTGCCCAAGCTTTGGAGAGGTCCCACAGGCCCAATAGGATTTGTGCACAAGCTTTGGAGAGGTCCCACAGGCCCAATAGGATTTGTGCACAAGCTTTGGAGAGGTCCCACAGGCCCTATTGACCATGAAGGTGTTAACAAGGAGAGTATCTAATTGAACGAATTTCATTTCCATTTAATTTTTCAACACCGAATCAGTTTAAAATTATAAAATATTCCATTGAGGAACTTGCTAACTCATAGGATTTTAAGCTTAAATCGCCCTCAATTTCAAAAACTATGGGAAAGACAGCGGCCGTGTAATGTACCCCCAATATTTTCCCTAAACCCCGAGTAAAACGGCCAACGAAGCAAGTTTCTCGTGTCAGCTTTTTCGAACTTGGCAGGTAGGAAGGTGTTATAAATTGTTTGATGCAGCGGTCGCTTGGCCCAATACCTCGCTGTCAAGCGTTCCTTGGAGGGTGTTAACATTAACGAGATGTCAATTTGATTGATTGCCGCCTCTGGGCACCATCAAACTATATGGGACGTGCACTCGATCTTGCTTTTTGGAAGTAACTCAAGTCCATATAATAGGGAGAAAAAAAACTTTTCTCACTCAAAAATGCTAGCAATTCAAATACAAATGCAAAAGGCCTATATTTCAGTGCATTGCAAACTTTGGTTACCATGCATACAGCTAATTAGATAATACATACATAAAAAGCGGATTAACGTAAAAACAGCAAGATTGGGAAACTATTTTTGCATGGTTAAAATCATTTGATATTTAGGTTAACGATAGACCATGCCACTCAAATAGAACATATTCCAATTAAACTTTGAAGACAGCTTTCACCATGGATAGACAATATTTTGGTACAACAGAAGACTAGCCCCCAAAACCCGGCTACGCGGGCTTAACCCCTTCTGCAGGGGCGTAACTAGCATTTTCTTTGGGGGATTTATATAAGATCTTGCCCGACATTTTCGCCACTGCCAGACTAAAATGTTTTGAGATCTGTTTTGGGAGACGCCTTCGCGATGTTCCTTCCGTATTTTAAAACCGTTATGAAATTTGTTGTAGTTGTATTTTTATCTATTTTTGTTTCATTTTTCTATTGTCCTTTCAACCATAAGTCAATGCCTTGCTGTTCATATGTCAATCAGTGTTTATTGTAAGATTAATTCACGACTAGACTGTAATGGCAACGAGGATAAGCGACTAATAACAGCGGATGATTTTATCAAAGTTCCTTCGAACTATTGGGTTTCGTCGTCCAGACACTGGTAAAATCGAGGCATCCAGGACGGCTGATGGATGATGAAAATGCATTACTGGGTCGCAAAGAACCGACGCCAGTTTTCAAGAGTGGTTAGCTAATAGGTGTTTAGGCTGGTGGAGTCATTCCAAATAGTGATTTACTCAAAATATTGACGAGGAAAGACCCAAAATATAACAGTATTTGAACATGAAATAGAAGAAAACCTACAAATTTGCTGAAAACAGAACCTATTAGGCAGGGCATTTCTAAGGATTTTTGAATGGTGGGGCATTTTTTTAAAGGGCCAACACTTGACCAGAAATGACATAGGAAACGACACATATCTCTTCGGTTTGGCGCTTCAGATTGTGATTCGGGTGGGGGATTCTTGGAGGGTGGGGGCTTACGCGAGGGTGGGGACTTATTTGTTGACAGTAAGAAACACTACCAGCACTGATGGCTATTATGCTAGAAATGGGCTCAAAACACGAGAAACGACGGGATGTATTAATTTCAAGGCTCCCAGCCCGAGCATGGTTACAAAATGCAAGGAAACACTAAGATCTTGGCAAATTGAGCAATGAATCGACTTACAAGGTAGATAAATGAGAAATATAGTGATATAAAGCTTGCTATCGGCATCGATTGAGCCCCCAAATTTGTTACCAGCCTTTTGAAAATGGCCGACATTTCGGGCAAATGTAGCATTTTTCTCTTCAGTGGAGGGGGAACTCGTAAGGCCCAGTGGGGCAATTTTCCCACCACTCAGTTTGTTAAAAAATGCTATGCTATTAGGAGAATAAATCATCTTTTGTTGGGAAAAACAGCACCTTTTGTTGGAAAAACGTCACCTTTCGTCAAGCAAAGCATCAGCTTTTTCGGGCAAAGCTGTTTGACAAAGCGGGAAATCAACAAATAATTTTTCGATTACTATTTTATTTTGCCCAATAGTTGCGGATTTGCGAACATCTTGTCTGGCGTTTGCCCGACAAAATGCCGGTTTTCGATTATTGGGGGGGGGGTGTCACACCCCACCCCACCCCAATATTTACGCCCCTGCCCTTCTTTGCAAAAAAATTGCCCCTTAAATCTACCCCCAAAACAAATAAGGCAGATTAGCCTCAGTAAGACAAGAGCCTCCGGTCGAGAGAAAAAATGACGAAGTGCACAGGTACGCCGAAATCGAAGATCGGAAGGAGCGGACACTTGAAACGAAAGCTGTCAACGAGAAAATGACTCGCCACCCTTCGCGTGCATCACTCACACTCCTGTGACAATCGCTAGGACGGGGCTTGCAAAAGATCAAGGGTCGAGGCTCCCCCGGGGATTAGGGGGTGCTCTCTCCTCGATTAGCTTAGCTACTGAGAGAGCTTCTCCTTAATAGTTCCTCTATATACAAAATGTTATGCTGATGACTTATAGTTAATTGAAGTTTGTATTGTAATTATTATATTTTGTATTGTTATTTGTAGTTTATATTGTTATTAATTAATGTCACATTGTTTTAGTAGAAATTTTTGTATTTAGTGGAATTTAAAATAAAATATTCTAAATATCATGTTGATCAAGTTTCTAAATATTTGCCACAGTTTGCTGTTGTTTTAATGATAAATAAGTTTGCAAAGCTAAATTCCCAAAAACGATCAGTTTTGTCATGATTTTCATCATTGCCTTTCAATTTCCGCTGAATATTTGTAAAAAAAAGTTTCTCTTTCAATCACCCTAGATAGCTTTCTAACAAATATACCATTTGCTTGTGTTGATTCAATGAAATATAAAGTTTTGATAGAAGCTACTTTCCCTATTATATAAAAATCCACTTTCAAGAATTTCATCATATGCTGGTAATGTTAAACAATATTAAGATAATAATTTTAAGTAATTTTAAGTAATTTGGTGTTGTTACATGTAAAGCAAAGCTAAAACACTGTTTTCTCATAGAACCAGCATTGTGATATATACTTGAGCTTGATCACTTTTTGGGATTCTCATTAGGATCTGTAAAGTATGCTTCTTTGCCATCATTCTAGAATAATACTACCAAACTGAAGCATAGAGTAGTGATATTCTGATTAAAAGCAAAGTTAAATTATTTGAATCTCATAGAAAAATCAGTGTCTGCCTTGACTTTGATCTAGCCTTTCTTTTCAGAACCAACTTTCAAACAATATAGAATGCTTTGGTGCTTTGTTGATGTAAAACAAAATCGAAACACTGCACTTAAAATATATAAGCAGTTTTGACTTGATTTTGATCACTGAGTTGTGTTTATAAAAAATTAGTTTTAGAAACTGTACTCCCGTTATACAAAGAATTTTTGGCTTGATTCTGACCACATACTTTAAAATTGCACCGAAAGTTTTTTCTAGAGTGAACATTCAAACATTTATGACATTTTTGGTGTTGATTGATGAAACAAATTATAAATTATTGCATTCACATAAAACAAGCAGTGTTTTATTTTATTTTGAACGCAGTTTTAAGACTGTGATCGGATTGTTTGTACAAACAATTGTTGAATAAACTTCTTCTGCTGTGATTAGACAAGCTAGGTACTAAATTTCCGTTATGGTTTGGTGTTGCTTGGAGAAGAAACAGCATTAATACACTGTATTTCTTTAAAACAATCAATTCTTGCTTTGATTCTGATCACAAATTTTGAAATTGCTAGATTGAATATTCAAGCATTTTGTCGCATGTTTGTATATTACCAGCTTTTAAAAGATTGACTTTAGTTTGATGTTGTTATGATCTTAAGAGGTCTTCTTTTCTTACTCCTTGGGATAAACTTTGAAAAACATTTGGTGTTGTGTTGATGTTAATTAAATTTTACAGGTAGTATTCCCTCACTGCGAATAGATTTAATTTGATTTGGATCACTGTTTTTGGATTTGTACAAAAAACTGTCAAAGAAACTCCTACTACTGTGATTAAACAAGCAAGGTACTAAGTTTCTGTTATGATTTGGTGTTGCTAGGAGAGAATACAAAGTAAAAGTGGAACTTTATCCTTCATTTCTAGAATCAACAAGTAATCATTTCACTGTATTTTGGTGTTGCTTGATGAAAGTCAAAGTTTAATTATTCAATTCCTACATAATAAGCAGTGTTTGACTTTATTATGATCTTTTCTTTCTTTTCAGAACCAGGTTTTAAGTAATTAACAACTTTTGCTGCTGTTTTGCTGCAAAAACAAATTTGAGACCTACATTCCCAAAACACAGTTTTGATTTGATGTTGATCAAAGTTTTGAAATTCCAAGAAAAACTTTTAAAAATGTTTCTTTTGCCATCTTTCTATTACCAGCTTTTCAAAGATTGATTTTAGTTTGGTATCGTTATGATAAAATAAATTTCTAATGGTGTACTGCCATAAAACAAGTAGGTTTAGACTTGCTTTAGACCAGAGTTGTAGGAGTTTTATACAGAGTTGTAAAAGGGCTTATGTTTTTCATCATTTAGAATTAGTTTCAACTTATTGACCAGATTTATGGGCAGTAAGAACTCAATGCTAAAAAAGAAACAGCTTTGAACTTGATTTGAACCACAAAATGTGTGAACTTCACCGCAAAAGTGAAGCGAGTTTTCCATTCCATCATTCTCAAATCAATTTTCAAACAATTTAATACATAAACATACCTGAAGAAGGTATTTTTTTAGGTTCGACTCGAATAGGTTCTTATTGAAAAGGTACTTTGATTAATCTCAGGGTATAAAGGTTGTTATTCCTAGGATTCCTTACTTTAAAAGTTTTTTAGGATTTACCACGAAGAGATGCATTCAACACTGTTTTTACCTTTCGTAAATGTAATTAATGACGCAGTTACCAATTCTAAGCTCAGAATCTCAAACGAACATTGGCTATTACATATGATTTGTAAGTACAGGCTAGCCAGATTGGGGACTCTACAGCTGTGGTTGAGGATTTGAGGACTAAAGATGTTTCACAAACAGTGATCCGGATGGTGTAAGTCCCCCTTCATATGGATTCTAATAACTTTTTTATAAAAACACTTGTAGCAAGCTACTTTGCCACAGGGATATTTCAATTGCGTAGCTTTTCCTAAACACATGGTTTTTATTCATCGCGTAACAAATGATGTTAAAAAATCTGCATCTCTTTGTTCATGTCATGGAAAGCAACTTTGGATCTAACCTTGAGAACAGTTACGTGGAATTGTTAAAGGAAAATGAAGAAGTCCTACACTGAGCATGCCAAGCGCAAGACTGTCACCGCCATGGATGTCGTCTACGCACTGAAGAGGCAGGGCAGGACGCTGTACGGATTTGGCGGTTAAATTGATGTTGCTGGTCCTTCCTGTCCGGCAATCAAGATTCGTCCAAGTGCAAGCACACAGAAAAACAGCTTTTTTAAAAGCTACCAAAAATGCCAAAGTTGCCTGATTTGGGCCTCGTAGCTTCACACGATTTCAAATTTTATTAGTCCAACGTTCCTCCTTTCTTGTGAAAGGAAAAGAGCGCCTTTCTAGCCATATAATGTGTCGGTTCTGTTATAGGAAAACTTCCTTTCCAAAATTACTCCATCGTATCGGTGACAAATTTTGGTCTCATTTTGTGATCAACAGTCTGTCGTGCATAGTGTTGATGGTGTTTGTAGGAAGAAAATAGTTCACCACTTAGCAGATTATATTGAAATATATATTGGCTTTTCGGGTTTGAGTTTGAGATTGTCACTGTTTTTAGTTTGGAGCACTAGGGCTGATGAGCTCACTCCTTCCCCCTCTAGGCTATATAGAGAAATGAAGATGAACACATTTCAAGCCGGTCAAGAGAAAAATCACCTTCTCTGATTGAAAAGCACCTTTTCACCACAGCTTTTCGACTTGCTTCAAGAGATGTGAAAAAAGTTCTCATTCCTATCATTCTAGAACCAAGTTTCTAAAAGGTCATCATTTTTGTGTGTTGTTGTGAGGAGAAACAATTTCATAAAACTAAATTCCGTGAAAGCAATCAATCTATGACTTGATTTTGATACTTTCCTATCATTTTATAACCAACGTTTAGACAATTTACCACGTGTTGATGTTGAATTAATGCAAAATAAAGTTGAAATTCTGTATTATCAATATATAGGTAGTTTTGACTTGATTCTGATTCCTTGTGTTTAGTAAAGTTCATCAAGAGTTGTAAAGGGAGCTTCTTTTGCTCCATCAAATCAACCAATACTTTCATCATATGTCCATTGATGTAAAAGAAAGTTAAAACATTGTAGTGCTACAAAATAACAAGCAGTGTTATATTTTGGTTTGATAACCTTTTGAGATTGTTCATTAAAACATTTAAAAGAAGCTTCCTCTCACATCATTTTTGAGGGAAAAGTTAAGCATTTCTTTAATGTGAAAACATTCTAATTAAACAAGCAGTGTTTTATTAGCACTTGTTTACTTTGTTTGACTTTCCATCAAATCTTGCAAAGGAAGCTGCTTTTTATCATTCTAGACTCAGTAACCAAGAATTTCTTCATATCTTGGTGCAGTTTGATGTAAAATGATATGAAAACACTGTATTTCCATGAAATAAGCAGGGTTATACTTGGGTTTACTTTTACATTCCAGAATCAATAATCAAGCATTTCATCAAATGTTGGTGTTATTTGGGGTAGAAAAGTGAGAGTACTGCAGTGCCATAAAACAAGCAGGGTTATACTTGAGCTTGATAACTTTTTTAAGGTTCTTCTTCAAGACATAGAAAAAATGATTCTTTTTCAATCCTTTCAGAATCAATAATCAAGTATTTCGTGACAGAAAATTTTTTTTGGTCTAGAAGAAAGTCAGACAATTTTAATGTTGATGATGGTGTTTAATGTTCTTAGACTGAAAAGAGAGCAATTAATAATGAACTTGTCCAGTTTGGGATTAAAACACATTCGTTCGAAACAAAGATCCCAAAAGCACGAATTTTCCTAGTTACAACTCTCCTGGAGGGTTCTCGCCCAATACCGACCCTAAAATGCCCAATATGAAGTACACATAACAACAACGAGAAATGACGAAAAAATTTACCGGCACAAGTATGAAGGAAAGAAAACCTCGTAAACCAGAAACTAGAAATTAGTATTCTATCAGTAATTAAGAATGTCGTGTGTGTCACAAGAAGGTAAACCAATTTTAGCATCTTTGGTGGTTTTTAAAAAAACCGTTTTTCAATGCATAGATAACAAGAGATGGCCAACCGAAGTGACTTATGACTTGGCGGCCTTCGTCTCAGTCTTCTTTGGAAGAAGCACTGCCTGAATGTTGGGCAAGACACCACCCTGTGCAATGGTGACTCCACTCAGCAACTTGTTCAACTCCTCGTCGTTCCTGATGGCGAGCTGCAAGTGACGAGGGATGATTCTTGACTTCTTGTTGTCTCTTGCTGCATTGCCAGCCAACTCCAAGATTTCTGCAGACAGATACTCGAGAACGGCTGCCAAATAGACGGGAGCCCCAGAGCCAACTCGCTCGGCATAGTTGCCCTTCCTCAACAATCGGTGGATACGTCCGACTGGAAACTGTAATCCAGCTCTGGATGTCCTAGATCTCGCCTTAGCCTTGGCTTTTCCACCTTTTCCACGTCCAGACATGATTGCTTCAATAAAAGATTTTCTTCAACGAGTTGACTTGACTGCGAAAGTGCAAGGGAACGATTGCTAGTAGTACCCGCCAAAAGCAACATTTGAAAGCGGCATTCATTCGAAACGCGCCAATCGTCGCCTGCTCGAGTCGGCCATTTCGACGAACCAGGCGAAGACAGCCAATCGGCTGCGACCCTGGTCGGTCACGCGGTCTTCGGGCTCATTCTCGATGGCAAGGCGAGCTGGACTCAAATAAAGCAAGCGTGCCTTGGCGCCAAACCATCAAACCGAACTTGCTTGTCTCAATTCGAGAGTTGAGTGAATTTTATAGAGAGAAGTCGCAAACATGTCTGACGCCCCAGCTAAAGGAGGAAAACAGGCCCCGAAGGTCGCCAAGAAGGGAGAGAAGAAAGCAGGAGTTGGTAAAAAGGGTGGCAAGGCCGGCTCAGGAGAAAAGAAAAGGACGAAGAAGCGCAAGGAAAGCTACTCTATCTACATCTACAAGGTGCTCAAACAAGTCCACCCTGACACGGGAATTTCCAGCAAGGCCATGAGCATCATGAACTCGTTTGTCAACGACATTTTCGAGAGGATCGCTCAAGAAGCCTCGCGACTTGCCCACTACAACAAGAAGGCGACGATCACTTCGAGGGAAATCCAGACATCTGTCCGACTTCTCCTTCCCGGTGAACTTGCCAAGCATGCGGTCAGCGAGGGCACCAAGGCCGTCACCAAGTACACGTCCAGCAAGTAAACTACCTGACCTGCCCTGGAGAGTTTGCTTCATTCTGCTCTCAAACGGTCAACAAAAAACAGCTTTTTTAAAAGCTACCAAATTCGCCAATTATTTCCTCAACCTTGAATGCACACGAATTGTTTCCCTCTCTCCAATTTTTTCCGTTCTTAACAATTTTTTCTTGTTTCACTACAAAGACGATGAGAATGCCAAAGGGGAAGCGAAGATAAGATATATCTACAGTCTCGTGCTTTTGATGACTGGTGCTCGCATGTTTGACAAGGCAAGAAGTGCTCCGTTCCCATTCTGAACCACAAATAATTAACGACACGGGCAGCACCAAATAAATGTTTTCATCAGGTTTTGCTTGAATCTGAATAACAGGTTTTTAACTTTTTTCAAACTTCAGTCCCACCCTACATGTCAGTGATTACTTGTTTTCCAGAGCTGAATCACTCTCAGATCTAAAAGCAAATTCACCTCTCATATCCTGCCCATAAATTTGGATCAGTCTACCATCTAAACTAGAATCTGCACATCTACCATCAAACATCTATAGTTTCAAACATAAGATCAGAGATGAAGTGTTTTATGATCTACAAAGTCAGGAGGATATATTTTATGGAAAGCCCAAATTCAGCTAAGGAAATGTTCTAGCTAGCATTTTCCAGAATAACTTTTTTCCAAGTTTTCGATACAAAACCCATTTTGCATGAACAAATTTTTTTAAACACCCCTGGAGGGACCATCATGTGAGCCGGTTGTATTGACCTTTTCAATGTTATTCCTGCCATCTTTACCATAAAATAGCCAAGTCTAGAAATCGGCATTAACCCAAAATTGCAAGACCAACATATTAATATACAAACTCGTGTACATAAAATAAAAATCAGTTAATTTGCCTTGTTGAAAAATAATTACGAAAACATTCATACCCTTTTTTACAGTGAAGAAATGTTATAAGATCAAAATGACAATGTCCACTGTTCAAAATGAGTGCTACTTTCTAAATTTCAAAACAATTATGCATTATGGTCTACTTCCTCAGCATATTGTCGAAGTTTTTAATGACAGATCATGTCTGGCATCAAGACTTGTGCTTCCTCAATCCGAATTTCAACTTAATTTTTCGCGACTCAAGAGCTTACGAAAGGCTTGCACAGTCTGTTCAGCAAGCCACTGTTTTAAAGTCTCCAAACAAAGGAATTTGACATGTAATTCTGGATAACCACTTTCATGTGTCCCATCAAATCAAAATTACATTTTATTAGAAATCGGAATAGTCCCACACAATTACAAGGCCAACATGATTGAATATATACAAAGCCGTGTGCATCAAATCGAAAACAGTTTATTTTGTCTCCTTTCAACATCAAGAAAAGTCACCCTTTCCCTTCACCCTTTCACATTTGCGGGTAACATCTCTCACCTTCATTTACAGGTGAAAAATGTAAAAATGTTATCAGTTAAAATGCCAATATTCACTGTTCAAAATGAGTGTGGATTTCCAAATTTCAATTTTATGAATTTCAAATTTTCAAACAATTATGCATTACGATCTATTTATTGTGCAAATCGTAGATTTTTCAAAATCAGCTTCGTTTTGCCTTTTCGAACTTTGTAATGACAGATCATAACTGCCATCTAGAGTTGTGCTTCCTCAATCGAATTTCAACTTAATTTTTCGCGATCCAAGAGCTTACGAAAGGCTTGCACAGTCTGTCCAGCAAGCCACTGTTTTAAAGTCTCAAAAACATCCATCCATTATCATTTTCGAAGCATGCCGGGAGGAAACAAATCTAGTTTAACGTGGAACGTAAGCATTTCCAACAACGCAACACGATGTGGAGAATTGCGCTCATAGGCATTACCTGTACCCCTCAAAAAGCATCTTTATAAAGAAATTAATACATAAGACTTTATTTCGATACTTTGAATAATCTTTTTGCGTTATTTAATGTCTATGTGCCAATTAAATGTAGGCAAAGAAGCACAACATCGACGGCCATTTTGGCCTGAGCAGTCAGCGGTCACGTGTACTTTTGGCGCCTAGATGCAAAATGATTTTGAATCGTTGAAAAGTGAAGGAGGGCATCCAGTTTTGTGTCGCAGTTGCGAAGAACTTTACGTTAGATTGTCGAACCACTTGCTCATTTCCAAAAAAAGCCATCGTTATGGATTCATCTGCGGCGTCACCCAAGAAACCAAAAAGGCAGCAGCACCCAAGAAGCCGGCTGCTCATCCTGCATACAAGGACATGATCGCGGAGGCAATCAGAAGCCTGAAGGAAAGAAACGGCTCGTCGAGGCAGAAAATAGCCAAGTATTTGCAGGCTAATTACAAAGGCCTTGGTGATGAGAGCGCTTTGAAGAGAAACCTGAAGGCTTCCTTGAAGAAACTTGTCGCATCGGGCTCACTCGTGCAGACGAAGGGGGTGGGAGCTTCGGGGTCGTTCAAGCTACCTGTCGCCGCGAAGAAAGCAGCAGCAGAAAAGAAGCCGGTCGCAGCAAAGAAAGCTGTGAAAAAGCCAGCAGCACAGGCTAAGAAGAGTACGCAGCCTAAAAAGGCCAGTACCAGTTCAGTGAAGAAGAGTCCCGCGAAAAAGAAGGCAACGACAGCGAAGAAAGCAACTGGTGCTAGCAAGTCCCCCAAGAAGCCCAAAGCTAAAGTAGCCAAGAAACCAAAGGCTGCTGCAAGCAAGAAGGCTTCGGTGGCTGGAAAGAGCAAACCGAAAAAGGCTGCAGCTAAGAAGACGGCAAAGTCACCTGCTGCAAAGAAATCCAAGGCCAGCAAGTCGAAGAACTGAGGGCTCAGTTCTCCAGACATGTTCGTCTTAGTGCGCCATCCTGTCCATGCAAAACAGCTTTTTTAAAAGCTACCAAATAGTTGGATATCTTGTCTTGACAAGCCTTGTTGGCTGCATCGATCACTCGCATTTTTAATGGCTTTTTTGCTTTCTGCGTAGACCAACCCAACATTAAAATGAGCATACCTATAGCTTAAATGGTTACTGATTGTTTCAGCTTAACCATAACTGTGATCTGAAGGTTCCCATCCAGGAACTCTGAAACATGTGGTGGGTTGGCTTGGTAACATTTAGAGAAGCTTTTTAATACTGTAGTTCTGTAATGCACGCAAAATAAGTTTTGAAAGAAGCAACTTGAGACTTGCTTTGAACACGTGAATATTAGTTTTTATTGGGAAGTGAAGAAAGCATTATATTCTAAAATGAAGGCTCAACCTATTTACCATAATCTGTGTCAGGCTCAACCTCTTTTCTAGTAGATAAAAGTTAACACACTCTTTTCACAAAACCAGCAGTTCTGGACCTTGTGTTAGCAATAAAGTGTGTGGAATTCAAATTGAATAGTGACTTAGAAAGTTTTCCATCCAATCTGACAAAAGTGAATTTTGGGGCACTTTTTGAAACACTTTCTCACCACAGCTTTTCGATTTGCTTTAGGAGATGTGAATAAAGTTCTCATTCCTATCATTCTTGGACCAGATTTCTAAAATTTCAGCAAAGTTTGGTGTTGTTGTGAAGACAAATAATTTCAAAAAACTAAATTCCCTGAAAGCTATCAATCTAGGACTTGATTTTGATATTTTACTATTATTATAACCAGCATTAAAACAATTTACCATGTGTTGATGTTGAATTGATGTAAAACAAAGTTTGAATTCTGCTTCTCAATAAAAAGGTAGTTTTAATTTATTTTCATTCCCAGTGTTTAGTAAATTTCATCAAGAATCCTGAAGGGAGCTTCTTTTGCTATCATTCAATCAAATCAACCAATACTTTCATCACATGCCCAGTGATGTAAAAGGAAGTTAAAACGCTGTAGTAATCCCAAATGGCAAGCAGTTTTATAGTTTGGTTTGATACTTTTTGAGGTTTTCATCAAGATTTGCATAGGAAGCTTCTTTTAGTAGAATCATTCCAAAATCAACAACAAGCAATTCATCATATATTGGTGTTGTTTGATGTAAAACAGTCCAGTGAAAATAGTCCATTTCCATAAAACAAGCATTGTTTTATTCTTGGGTTTTATAACTTTTTGAGATTGTTCATCAAAAGATGTAAAAGAAGCTTCCTCCTCTATCATTATTGAGGGAAAAGTTAAGCATTTCATTATATGATAGTGTTGTTGATGTAAAATAAAGTGAAAACATTGTATTCCAATAAAACAAGCAGTGTTTTATTACAACTTATTACCTTTCTTTGATTTTTCACCAAGTCTTGACTCATCATTCTAGACTAGATAACCTAGGATTTCTTTGTACCTTTATGCAGTTTGATGTAAAATGAAGTGAAAACACTATATTTCCATGAAATAAGCAAGGTTGCATTGGGTTTGATAACTTTTTTATGGTTCTTTACAAAGGGTTTTAGAATAAGCTTCTGTTGCAATCATGCCAAAAACAACAATCAAACAGTTTGTCATATGATTGTGTTGTTGATTCAAAACAAAGTTAAAATTCTGTATTCTTATTAAGCATTTTGATTTGATTTGGATTCCTAGTGTTGGGTGATTTTCATCAAGAGTTGTAAAGAAAGCTTACTTTGCTATCATTCCAGAATCAATAATCATACATTTCATCATATGTTGGTGCTATTTGCGAGTAAAATATGAAGAACTGCAGTTCCATAAAGCAAGCAGTGTTATACTTAAGCTTGATAATTTTTGTGGTTCTTCTTCAGGACATGGAAAGAATTCTTCTTTTTAAATCATTCTGGATTCAATAACCAAGTATTTAGGGATATAAAAGTGGTTTTTTATGTTAAACAAAATAAAAATACTACTTTCCCAGAAATCAAGTAGTATTATTCTTGGGTCTGACAATTTTTTAAGATTCTTCATCTAAACATGCATAGAAAGCGTCTTTTGATATCATTCCAGAATCAATAATCAAGCACTTCTTCATATGAAAGTGTTCTTTTTTGTAAAACAGAAAGAAAATGCTGAATCTCCAAAAAACAAGAAGTTTTTTCTTGGGTCTGACAACTTTTTGATGTTCTTCTTCAAGACATGCAAAGCCAGCTTCTTTGATATCATTCCCGAATCCATAATGAAGCAATTCGTCATATGATAGTGTTGTTTGATTTAAAGCAAAGTTAAAATTCTATATTCTCATTGACAAGAAGTTTTGATTTGATTTGGATTCCTAGTGTTGGGTTATTTTCATCAAGATCTGTAAAGGAAGCTTCTTTTTATATAATTTCATGATCATCAATCAATGTTTTCGTCATATGTTGGTGTTCTTTGATGTAAAACAAAATAAAAACACTGTTTTTTCATAAAACAAGCAGTGTTTTACTGGTTTTGATAACTTTGTTGGGTTTTCCTTCAAAACTTGTAAAGGAAGCTTTTTGCTATCATTCCAGAATCAACAATAAAGCAGGTAATCACATCTTGGTGCAGTTTGATAAATTTTGGTTTGATATTTTTTGAGATTTGTAATGAGGAATTGAAATGAAAGCTTCCTTTGCTATCATTCCACAACCAAAATCAAGCATTTCATCATGTGATAGTCTCCTTTGATGTAAAACAGATAATGAAAGTGCTGCATTTCCATTAAACAAGCAGTGTCATACTTGGGTTTGACAACATTTTGAGGTTCTTCAAAAAGTTTTGTAAAGAAAGCTTCTTTTTATAGAGTTTTTGCAAAAATTCAATTTTTTTCCTTATCATTCAAAAACCATCTTTCTGTATTCATTTTCCATATGTTTGTGTAGTAACCACTCAAAAGAAATAGCTCTTGAGTTGATTTGGACCACTAAATGTGTGAATACTACATAAGAGGGTTGAAGGAGCCCTCCATTCCATCATTCCCAAATCAGTTTTCTACCAATTAAATTTTGACCACCTTTTGACCTAACAATTTACTATTTGTTCATTACGCAGAGAAGGCTTCAATTAAGCAAGAGGGCTTCAATGAAGAGTGTTCTCCACCTCATCATTTCAATATCCTTTTCTTAATTCCAAACAATTTACCACATGTTGATAAGCAATGTAAGACCTGGTTTTGACTTGAAAATGTCGGCACGAATTTACCCGTAAGACACACCTAGTCATACTACATTCACGAAATATCTGACCTAAAATGATTTTTCCAGAACGTAATAAGGGACAGCTGTATCGCGTTGTTTATGTAATGGAGACAGCTTTAGATTTGATTTAGAGAACAGTTGCGTGGATTTACAAAAGAAAGGTAGATGCAGCTCTTCAGAATAATGTGTCTGTTAGCATTTTAAATAAAAGATCATTAGGAGCTTTCAGAAACCCTTTAATCAGAGTAACTCATTAGCGTAGCCAAAAGAATACTAGCTATAAAAAATAATATATAATATCAACTTTGACTAACTAGGAATTTGTAAGAGGAAGTTTATTTCGAAATTTAAATGATTCAATTTAGCTAATTTTATATTGTGCTTTACTACTTTGGTAGGTTTTGTACATGAATGCATAGGCGTAAATCTTTAGAGAAATATCGCTGTGTGCAATGGGATAGAGAAACATCGTTTTGGCGTTCGTGGTGGTTTTTAAAAAAACCGTTTTAAACGAAATCTCATCTGACAAGATGTGATGGAGTGAGTTGCTTAAGCCCTCTCTCCTCGAATTCTCTCGCAAGCTGAATGTCTTTAGGCATGATTGTGACACGCTTGGCATGGATGGCGCACAAGTTGGTGTCTTCAAACAGCCCAACGAGGTAAGCTTCTGACGCTTCTTGCAGGGCCATCACTGCCGAGCTCTGGAAGCGCAGGTCTGTCTTGAAGTCCTGGGCAATTTCTCGAACGAGACGTTGGAAGGGCAGTTTTCTGATCAACAACTCGGTCGATTTCTGGTATCGGCGAATCTCCCTCAGAGCAACTGTGCCTGGCCTGTATCTGTGAGGTTTCTTCACTCCACCAGTGGCTGGGGCACTCTTACGTGCAGCCTTGGTTGCCAATTGTTTGCGAGGAGCTTTTCCTCCAGTCGATTTTCTAGCGGTCTGCTTGGTACGGGCCATTCTGTGTTTGCTAAACTCACTTCTTTCGTCGACGAAATTGCGTTCGTAACTGAGTAATGGCGCCTTTTCACGAAAGTTTAAATTTCCACAGTGTCACGTGACAACAAAACAGAAATGGAGACGACAAAAAGACACAAGCCATTGGTTGCTGTCTCCCGAGCTTTCGAGCCGTCACTTGCAAAAACTTATTTTTCCACTGTTACCAGAAAAAAGACCATCAAAAGCAGATTATTGATATACAAATGCTTGCAAAAGTTGCCTTTCTTTCTACTTACTTTCTGAAAGATTTTCTCCAAGCTTAGCAAATTCTCCATCAGAAAAGTCTGAAAGATCTCGCTGAAATTGTTGGGGTACTTGCTTTTTGTGCTAGTATCGTAAAATAAAAATGCTGTCGACGAAAAGCAATGCCCCGATGATCAGTGTAAGTAGGTTAGAATGTTTTATCACAATATCTCATAGTTATGTTTGTGGTGGGGATTTTCTAGGGGAAACTGTCAAGATGAGAAAACAACGTTGCCATTGTGGCGCCAAAATGAAGTGTGTTTGAATGAGAAATAGCGCTCTTCCTAATACGTTCCTGCAGCAGCCGGCAAGGGGAAAGAAATGTGACGACCCTCGCAAGCACAAGACAAGTCAGTCTGAGTTGCCAGTGTGAGAGGAAAGTTACCTTGTAAGAAATTCAAATTTAGCTCTAACCATGTCTGGACGAGGAAAAGGTGGAAAGGGTCTTGGAAAGGGAGGCGCCAAGCGTCACCGAAAGATTCTTCGTGACAACATCCAAGGCATCACCAAGCCAGCCATTCGCAGATTGGCCCGTCGTGGAGGAGTGAAGAGAATCTCTGGTCTCATCTACGAAGAGACGCGAGGTGTTCTCAAGGTCTTCCTCGAGAACGTCATTCGCGATGCAGTGACCTACACTGAGCATGCCAAGCGCAAGACTGTCACCGCCATGGATGTCGTCTACGCACTGAAGAGGCAGGGCAGGACGCTGTACGGATTTGGCGGTTAAATTGATGTTGCTGGTCCTTCCTGTCCGGCAATCAAGATTCGTCCAAGTGCAAGCAACAGAAAAACAGCTTTTTTAAAAGCTACCAAAAATGCCAAAGTTGCCTGATTTGGGCCTCGTAGCTTCACACGATTTCAAATTTTGTTTTTCTGCTTTTCGTTCAGTAGCTACATTTCGTCAATTTATATTTTCTACCCGTTGGTTCGATTGAAACTACCGAATCTGGTCCTGCATATTGCCTTGTTGTACGTTGTGCCAGTAGATTAGTCAAACTTTCCTTCCTTTGCAGAAAACAGTAAACAAGCCCGTTTCTAGTCACATAATGTGTCGGGTCAGTTATTGATAAACTTGATTCTAAATTACTCCATCGTATCGTTGGGGAATTTTTTCCTTGTTTGTATGAGGTTCAACTGTCTATCGTCCTTCATAGTTGCCTGTAGGTAGAAAATAATTCACTTAGCAGATTATATTGAGATGTATATTGGCTTTTCGGGATTGAGTTCGCGATACCAAGACCAACAACTACTTTTTCTACAAATTGCCACGGATTTGTATTCTAGAATTGTATTCCACATCTCAGATTGAAAAAGCCCCTTTTCACCACAGCTTTTTGATTTGCTTCAAGAGATGCGAATAAAATTCTCATCCCTATCATTCTAGTACCAAGTTTCTAAAAGGTCATCATTTTTGTGTGTTGTTGTGAGGAGCAAACAATTTCATAAACTAAATTCCGTGAAAGCAATCAATCTAGACTTGATTTTGATACTTTCTATCATTTTATAACCAACGTTTAGACAGTTTACCACGTGTTGATTGAATTAATGCAAACAAAGTTGAAATTCTGTATTATAAATATAGGTAGTTTTGACTTGATTCTGATTCCTAGTGTTTAGCAAAGTTCATCAAGAGTTTTAAAGGGAGCTTCTTTTGCTGTCATATCATAATCAACCAATACTTTCATCATATGTCCATTGATGTAAAAGAAAGTTAAAACATTGTAGTATTATCAGTTTTATGTAAAATAATGTGAAAACACTGTATTTCCATGAAATAAGCAGGGTTATACTTGGGTTTACTTTTACATTCCAGAATCGATAATCAAGCATTTCATCAATGTTGGTGTTATTTGGGATAGAAAAGTGAAGTACTGCAGAGCCATAAAACAAGCAGGGTTATACTTGAGTTTGATAACTTTTTCAAGGTTCTTCATCAAGACATACAAAAAATGATTCTTTTTCAATCCTTTCAGAATCAATAATCAAGTATTTCTTGACAGAAAATTTTTTTTGGTCTAGAAGAAAGTCAGACAATTTTAATGTTGATGATGGTATTTAATGTTCTTAGACTGAAAAGAGAGCAATTAATAATGAACTTGTCCAGTCTGGGATTAAAACACATTCGTTCGAAACAAAGATCCCAAAAGCACGAATTTTCCTAGTTACAACTCTCCTGGAGGGTTCTCGCCCAATACCGACCCTAAAATGCCCAATATGAAGTACACATAACAACAACGAGAAATGTCGAAAAAATGTACCGGCACAAGTATGGAGGAAGGAAAACCTCGTAAACCAGCAACTAGAAATTAGTTTCTATGAGTAAGTAAGAATGTCGTGTGTGTCACAAGAAGGTAAACCAATTTTAGCATCTTTGGTGGTTTTTAAAAAAAACCGTTTTTCAATGCATAGATAACAAGAGATGGGCCAACCGAAGTGACTTATGACTTGGCGGCCTTCGTCTCAGTCTTCTTTGGAAGAAGCACTGCCTGAATGTTGGGCAAGACACCACCCTGTGCAATGGTGACTCCACTCAGCAACTTGTTCAACTCCTCGTCGTTCCTGATGGCGAGCTGCAAGTGACGAGGGATGATTCTTGACTTCTTGTTGTCTCTTGCTGCATTGCCAGCCAACTCCAAGATTTCTGCAGACAGATACTCGAGAACGGCTGCCAAATAGACGGGAGCCCCAGAGCCAACTCGCTCGGCATAGTTGCCCTTCCTCAACAATCGGTGGATACGTCCGACTGGAAACTGTAATCCAGCTCTGGATGTCCTAGATCTCGCCTTAGCCTTGGCTTTTCCACCTTTTCCACGTCCAGACATGATTGCTATAATAATAGATTTTCTTCAACGAGTTGACTTGACTGCGAAAGTGCAAGGGAACGATTGCTAGTAGTACCCGCCAAAAGCAACATTTCAAAGCGCATTCATTCGAAACGCGCCAATCGTCGCCTGCTCGAGTCGGCCATTTCGACGAACCAGGCGAAGACAGCCAATCGGCTGCGACCCTGGTCGGTCACGCGGTCTTCGGGCTCATTCTCGATGGCAAGGCGAGCTGGACTCAAATAAAGCAAGCGTGCCTTGGGCGCCAAACCATCAAACCGAACTTGCTTGTCTCGAATCGAGAGTTGAGTGAATTTTTAGAGAAAAGTCGCAAATATGTCTGACGCCCCAGCTAAAGGTGGAAAACAGGCCCCAAAGGTCGCCAAGAAGGGAGAGAAGAAAGCAGGAGTTGGTAAAAAGGGTGGCAAGGCCGGCTCAGGAGAAAAGAAAAGGACGAAGAAGCGCAAGGAAAGCTACTCTATCTACATCTACAAGGTGCTCAAACAAGTCCACCCTGACACGGGAATTCCAGCAAGGCCATGAGCATCATGAACTCGTTTGTCAACGACATTTTCGAGAGGATCGCTCAAGAAGCCTCGCGACTTGCCCACTACAACAAGAAGGCGACGATCACTTCAAGGGAAATCCAGACATCTGTCCGACTTCTCCTTCCCGGTGAACTTGCCAAGCATGCTGTCAGCGAGGGCACCAAGGCCGTCACCAAGTACACGTCAAGCAAGTAAACTACCTGACCTGCCCTGGAGAGTTTGGTTCATTCTGCTCTCAAACGGTCGACATAAAAAACAGCTTTTTTAAAAGCTACCAAATTCGCCAATTTTTTCCTCAACCTCAAACACACACGACCAATTGTTTACCGCTACCATTTTATTTTATCAATCTTTTGGTTCAACTTAAGCGAGTGAGAATGCCATCGCCATGGGGGCTGTGTTGGGTGTGACATCTCCCCCCCCCCCCCCCCCCCCCCCCCCCCCCCCCCCCCCCCCCCCCCCCCCCCCCCCCCCCCCCCCAATAATTGAAAACCCGAATTTTGTCGGGCAAACGCAAGACAAGATGTTCGCAAATCCGTAACTTGTACAATTTTGAGTCCTTCTTCGTCAATATTTTGAGTAAATCACTACTTAGAGTGACTCCACCAGCCTAAATGCCTATTAGCTAACCACTCTTGAAAACTGGCGTCGGTTCTTTGCGACCCAGTAATCCTTTTTTCATCATGCTTTTTTCTGAATGATTCCAGCACCAGCATCATTGGCCTAGCCATCCTGGATGCCGCAACAATTTTACCAGTGTCTGGACGACGAAACCCAGATGGCTCATTTTCGAAGGTAGTTTGATAAAATCATCTGCTGTAAGTAGTCACTCATCCTCATTGCCATTACAAGATTTTACGAAAAGAAGTTAATACGACTGAACTGCAGCTTTTCTTCACGTAAATTGATCTAATAATACCCGTTTTCTCTTTTACAAGAAACCTAGATTGGGTCCTATTACTAAAAGTTTCTCAATTTTTCACTAGTTTCTAGTACTAAAAGTTTCTTATTTTTAGATAAACATCAAATTTTGCTCCTTCCCTTGTTTATTAATTGTATTAAAGTTTATGACCCAACAGTAAGATTTGATATTGTATCTTTTGTTCATTATTCTTATGGAAACAGGGGTACTTTTTATCGAGACACCCGGTACAGTGTGATTTAATTCTTGTATTATTTTCGTATTCTTACCGAGACTACCGGTACTTATTATTTTCCGGCTCAGAAAGTCAGCCTTATTTTTTTGGAGTTACTTAAAAATATTGATTTAGTTCTAAAAGTTTCATAAATTTTTGGAGCTTTAGTACTAGGTTTCTTATAAACCGGTTTCTTATAATAAAAGAAACGTGTTAACACTGATTGACATATGAAGAGCAAAGCATTGACTTGTGGTTCAAAGGTCAATACAAAAACTAAACAAATATACGTAAAAATATCAGAAAATTACAAATGCAACCAATTTCATAGTGGTTTTAAAACATAGAAGGAACACCGCGAAGGCTTCTCCCATAACAGATCTCATGACATTTTAGTCGAGCAGTGGTGAAAATGTCGGGCAAAATATTCCAAACATACATTAAACATAAACTCATTTTAAGAATACCTAAGTTTTGCCAAGCCTTAATATTCTTTACATTTTTTAGCCTAGCCTAATATTATTCTTAAATCATTCATGCCCAACACAAATTCGTGAAAAGAAAATCATTCAAGGCCAACATGATGTTAATGATACATGATACAAAGCCTTGTGCATCAAATCGAAATCAGTTTATTTTGTCTCCTTTCAACATCAAAAAAAGTCACCCTTTCCCTTTACCCTTTCATATTTGCGGGTAACATCTCCCACCTTCATTTACAGGTGAAAAATGTAAAAATTTTATCAGTTTAAAATGCCCATGTTCACTTTCAAAATGAGTGCTGATTTCCAAATTTCAATTTGTGAATTTCAAATTTTCAAACAATTATGCATTACGATCTATTCCTTGTGCAAATCGTCAGATTTTCAAAATCAGCTTCGTTTGGCCTTTTCGAAGTTTGTAACGACAGATCATAACTGCTATCTAGAGTTGTGCTTCCTCAATCCGAATTTCAACTTAATTTTTCATGCCCCACGAGCTTACGAAAAGCTTGCATAGTCTGTTCAGCAGCCACTGTTTGAAAGTCTCCAAACATCCATCCATTATCATTTTCGAAGCATGCAGAGGAAGGAAACAAATCTAGTTTAACGTGGAACGTAAGTATTTCATGTCAGAAACTTATTTTGAGTTTGAAGGCTTAAGGATCCTTATAGGATGATTCCAAACATACATTAAACATAAACTCATTTTAAGAATACCTACATTTTGCCAAGCCTCAATAATCTTTACATTTTTTAGCCTAGCCTAATTATTCTTAAATAATTCTTGCCCAACACAAATTCGTGAAAAGAATTTCACCAAGAAGCATACAGATTTATTAGTCTTTCAATTTTAATCATAATTCAAGAAAGCTTTCAGCCTCTTTCCTTGATTAATGCTCTTTTAATGTAAATCAAACTGGCTGTTTTGAAGAAAACTAGTTTCTAATTTCTGTATCCGTTTGATGTTATTTCATCGTTGATGGTTATTTCACTCAGTTTCAGTTTTATTAAAAATACCACTGGATGCATATATTTGTGAAGATCAGAAACAATCCAGGCTTAAAAGTATAAACAATTTAAGAAAAGTTAACTAATATAACATAATAGAAAAAATCAAAAGTAGAGGAGAAACAAGCTAGCACTGTTTCACTTGCAGTGTTAGTTCATTTGTTCACCCAACAAGATTTTCAATGCTTCCATAGAACACACAAAACTAAACTAAACGAAGGAACTTGACATGTAATTCTGGATAACCACTTTCATTTATCCAATCAAATCAAAATTACATTTTATTTAGAAATCGGAATAGTCCCACACAATTACAAGGCCAACATGATTGAATATATACAAAGCCGTGTGCATCAAATCGAAATCAGTTTATTTTGTCTCCTTTCAACATCAAGAAAAGTCACCCTTTCCCTTCACCCTTTCACATTGCGGGTAACATCTCTCAC